>APFE031367616.1:0-29587 GCA_000404065.3 Pinus taeda
GCTTCCCTCCTCCATTCGCTTTAGCTTCCTCATGTTTACCTTCGATTGATGTGCTGAAAATATATAATGTCATCACTAATAGATCACCCATAGTTATGAAAAAGGGTTTTGAGGGTATTTATATGAAAGGATTTTTATAAACATAGGAGGAGGTAGTGAAGGAACAAAATTATAAGGATTAATAGATGATTCTCACAATGGAAAGTGATATGTATTCATCCTTTTTGAGAGGAATTGATGCTTCAATTACAGGAAAAATGGGAAGAATTGGTGCTTTAGGGAAAGATGGAAAAGGTTGGTGTTTCAGCAATGGAGAAATTGGTGTTTCAGCAACGGGAACAAATGGGAAAAAAATGGTGTTTCAGCAACGGGAAAAATGGGAAAAGTTGGTGTTTCAGCAATAGGAAAAAGAGATGTTGCTGTAAAGAAAAATAGGAAAATGTCGCTGAAAGGTAATGTGGGGGAATGAGTTGTGAGTTTTCAACTATTCCCTGCCGCCACGTGTCATAGTTCTAATGGAATCGCGAGCCCATGTATGAATACCACTTGACTCCCAAGGGTGGTGTGAGCATTACCGCTTACCACTTAAGCCTGCTCTCCCCGCTCGATAAACCTTATGCATATTCCGCTTGCTACATATGCTATGGTGTATTCCACCTGCTATATATATATATAATTATGCTTTGATACCATATACACTATAATCCTCTCGATGGCTTTGTTTTCTTTGTTAGTTTCTTTGGCTCTATTCCGTCTGCTCCTCTTGGCTCCTCTTGGCTCTGATGGTTTTGTGTGCTCCTCTTCTTTGGCTCTGTCTCCTTCCTTGAATATTGCCATATTGACATCAATGACAATCTGTGTCCAACATTTTGACCATATAAACTCAGAATCTTTGGCCGACAACCCAAATAAAGGAGACACCAACTTTCTAAAGTCTTTTATGAACCCTTAGTAGTATCAGATAACCCTAAGAAACTCCTGACATCTCTCTACTTTTGTGGAGGTGGGACCCTTTGGATGATTGCTATTTTGTTCGGGTCCACCTACAGTCCTTGCTAAGATATTGAATGACCTAGCACAGTCCCTTTAGTTATTAAGAATTCACATTTTTCTGGACTGGGATACAAGTTCATTTCAATGCATTTGTGCAATACTTTGCCTAGGTTAGTCAGGGGTTCTTGAAAATCATAGCCATGAGGTGAAAAATCATCCATATAAATTTCCACCGCATCATGTACTAATTCGGCGAAAATACTCAAGACTGCTCTCTGGAAAGTGGAAGGAGCATTGCATAGACCAAAAGGAAGGACCCTAGAGGTAAAAAGTACCCCAAGGATAGGTGAATGTGGTCTTACCCTGGTCTTCGAGGTAGATTTGGATTTGGTTGTACCCATTGAATCCATCTAGGAAAGAAAAAAACTTCTTCCCTACCAGGCCATCTAGCACTTGGTCAATGAAGGGTAGGGGAAAATGATCCTTCTTGTGGCTTTGTTCAACTACCTGTAATTGACACAAATTCTCCACTTACCATTTTTCTTGGGAACTAGCACTAAAGGAGAGACCCACTCACTGTTGAAGATAGGGTAAATGAATCCCGCTCTAGCAATTTTTGCTATTCTTCTTTGACTATAACTTTAAGAGCTGGATTCATCCTCCTTTGTGGTTTCTGGACCGACTTGCAACCTTATTTGATATATATGTGGTGAGTACACACTGAAGTGTGTACTCCATTCATTTCCTTGTAACTCCAAGTGAAGGCTTCTAGGTTTTCTCTCAATATGTTGCATAGCTTTTCCTTTCGAGAGCAGAAAGAGATGGATTAATTTTCAATGTTTTCTCTCGGCTGAATTCTATGGTTTTGACACAGAGTGGGTTGTAATAAGCTAAGCATAAGTCAATTGTATGATTATTCTAGGTTTCCCTTACCTCTTCTTCTAATGGTAATGAACCAGGAGTTGGACTTTGGAGCAGGTGTTCAATTAGGTCATCCTCATATTGTTGTCCTCCTCCTATGGTTGCTTCCAAAGCATAAAGTTCAGTGGAATAAACCTCATCTTCTTCCTCCTCCTCCAACTATAAAGGTAAATCATGCTCTAGAGAAGGTTGAGAAGGAGGGTATAGGACTAACTATTTGGACATATGCACATTCTTGATGGTCATATTCCCAGCTCTGAAGGTAATGTAAGCATCGGTTGTGGCCAACCATGGCTTCCCAAGGTTGAGACGGTAGCCAATAAGCTTAGCCTTAGGCTGGAGAACTACAAAATCTGCAGGGTACTCTGAGGAGTCAATGGAGACCATTACATCCTCCAGAATTCACTCAGGGGGTGACTGTGGAATGGTTTGCAAGTTGCAAAACTGTTGTGGTCTTCCTCAATGACCCTTGGAGGTCAAGATTGAGCATGGTGTCCTTGGTCATCACATTAATGGCAGCCCCAAGATTGATCAAAGTGTGTGGGACAATGGTGCCATTAATGTGCACATCTACTTCAGGGCTTCCAGGGTCCAAATATTTCAGACATATTACTTGTCGCAGCATTAAGTTGGATAGTTGCCCAATGACCAAAATGGTAGGGGTATCCCCTTTTCTTCTTCCTGGATGCTTAAAGCACTTCTTCTTAATCAACTTATTGTAAATGGGGACATATTTTATTTTCTAGCGAAGGGGGATCTTTACACATAGATTTTTCAATTCCCCTAGAAGTTCAGTTTCTTCTAGGGTAGCCTAGAGTGGTTGTGCTAATCTCTCAGGAAAGGGTGGATTTAATTTAAGGTTGTTTTCCTCTCTTTCTTCCTCAACCTCCCTATGTGGAGAGGGAGTTTGGTTATTTGAGAGAATTCTCCCAGATCTTAGGTTGATCTCTTGGATTTCTACAGCATAAGCTAGGTATGATGTCTCTCCATTATATACTTGTTGAGCCTGCCTATTGTTTGGGTTTGGATTTGGCTGGGCAGGCATCTGGGGTTGCTTGGGTGGAGCAGGGTGTAGGATTTGTGGTTGGGCAGGTGGTGGAGGCAATAGAGCTGGAGCATCATTGTATTGGGGCTTCCACCCCTAGAGTGGTGGAATCCATTGAGGTTGTGGTAGAGTGTAAGGTTGAAATGATTGGCTACTTGGCTGACAATGATACTGAGATGCATAGGACCGAGGAGGGGGTGTAAACTAGGAAGGATGAGTAGGGCGTCCCCAAGAAGGTATACCTATGGTTTGGTTGGGGTTGTAATATGCATGGGATGACCCTGGCATACCCTGCTAGTATGGTCTAGTCCTAGGAGGTCTCCTTTGGTTTATGTAGCAAATCTACTTAGTGACCCCTTCAGCTCCTTGATATACAGCTTTAAGTCCAGGTAAAGAAGGGAACTTGTCTATGGAGTGGTTTTCTTCACAAACCAAGCAAATTTCAATACAATTCAATGGACATTCGTTCTTAGGATGCCTCCTGGTGCATTTAGGACAAAAGATGGCCAAGGCTCTCTCTAATTCCTCTTGCTTCCTTTTGATTTTCATGGTATTCAATTGCAAGGCAAGAGTTTGCAACATATCACTTTTGAAATCTTCCAGCATATTTCCAATTTCACCCTTGATGGATGAGTTGGAAGATGATGTACTGGCCATAGGTTGACTACTCCTACCCTTTTTCTTGGCTACCCTAGAATGGTTTCTAAAGACATCCTTGATATCCTCATAGGGTAATTGGTAGGTATCTCCTCCTGCTAACAAATGTAAGGTATCTAGAATATCTTCCCTTACTCCTCTAAGCAGGACCAACTTTAGTGCCTCGGGGTCAAGTGTGCACCTGGCCCTTTTATAACTGAGCTGGAATATTTCTTTGTAGTCTTCTAAGGATTCATCCTCGCTCATGGTCATCCTGAAAATTTATTCTTTGGTATCATTTGACCTATAGTAGTCTCGATACTTGTTAAAATCCTGCTGCATCTGAGCCCAAGTTCTAATGTTATCTCCAGGTAAACCCATGAACCAGCCTAATGCTGCATCCTTGAGGGTCGATGGAAACAATTTTAAATTTTGGTCATCATATGTATAGTCATAGGTTCGGCATATAACAACAAACTCAAATAGGAAAGTGTCAGGGTCCTCTGTGGTTAGGCCATGGAAATGAGGGAGGGGCAAAGGGATTATATTCTTCATATTGGTGTCCCCATTGGTTTCCCTGATGGGTAAGCACCCTCAATTCTCTCTCTGTTCCCTTTGCCATTTCAGCTTTCAGCCATTGGCTCAGTAGGAATGGGTTCCTCTTCTTCTTCTTCCCCTATAGGTTCTTCAAATATGTCAGGTTGGTCACCTAAAGGTTCCTCCAGTTCATAGCCACCGAAGACGTGAGAAGGTTGGATGTTGGATGCGGTGGGGGTATTTGGCAATAATATCCCTAAATTTTCCCCATTCCTACAAGGCATGAGAGGAAATTTTTTTGGATTGGCTTTTATAAGATTTTTTAAAGCTCAAAAGTACTTTTTATAAATGAAATTATTGATTGAATGAAAACTACTGACAAAAAGAAAAGTTAATTGTTGAATTGAAATTATACTTGCAGAATGGAAAGGAAAGCAGATAATGACAACTAAAAGAAGGGAAGCTACTAGATTACTTTTGCAGAAATAAACTAATGGTATAAAATTGGAGACTAGAAATAGAAGAAAATAAATAAGTAATCACATTCTACTCAGACACCTCGCCAGCAACAATGCCAAAAAGTGATGAGCACCAATATTGCAGCAAGGATGCTGCAACTCCTGGGCTACCAACTTTACTTATCAACCTGGGGTTCGTACAAACTTGGAGGTGGCAGTGCTATATGCACAAGTAAAAGTGAAGGTCCTGCCTATTTTCATTGTTCATCCGGTGATACACCCCAAGGGTTCCAAGCTAGACTTCTCTAGAGTCAGAAGGAGCTTGATTTTTTGATGGAAGAGGAGAAAATTTATTCTAAGAGAGCTACTCTACTACAATAATGAGGAAAACAACATGTAATGCTAAATCACACCATATCCTAATTAACCATTTAAATGACTATGTTAAGCAGAATCGCTAAATAAACACTAACCTAATGCTGTTATCTGAGTTATAGAATTAAAGAGCATCAAACCATACTAATGTGTGAGTAAGAAAACTAAACTAAATCTATTTTCAATTTTTTGGTTTTCTTTACAAGCATGCAATTTAATTGTTCTTGTGGATGTGATAGGTGGATGGAAGGTGGTTGACGATGGCTACAAGGTTTAGGGAGTGGTTGGATGGTGTGGAAGGGTCCTAAGAGGCTTTTTGTGACTTCCTAGAGGTTCCCCATCAATTTGGCCTCAAAACAGGCCGTTTCAGGAAAACCTATAGGATGTACTAGAAACCTATAGGATGTACTAGAAACCTATAGGATGATCCTATAGGAATTACAGGAAACCTATAGGATACAACCGAGAGCTAATTGTGAGTGTTGGAGGTGTTGGGAAGCTTGGAAAAGGTGTGTTCTAGGAACACTCAAGAGTCAATATCTAAGAGAAGAGATGGCTAGATTCACTCGATGTGTCTACAGGAATTTCAATGAAAAGGACAAAAAAACTAGTGAGGGTGATGGTGGAACAAGAGATGGTTAAGGTTGATGAGGTGGAAGATGGATGCTGGTGATGAAGTCTAGACCTCCTCTTGAAGTACCTGCAGTTCTTAAAACATGTGTGTCTTTCAAGAACTAGGCAACAAGATACATCTTCATAAACTAGGAAAGCATGAGTCAATTGCCCATATTATGCATGAAGAAAGTGATGAAGGAAACGAGAACATGAGTGAGATCTTATTGCAAAAATAGAGTAATGGAAAAATATGAAAATGAAATGAACCAAATGATGAATCAAGATAACAAACTCGAAAGCTCATATAAGAACTAGAAATCTATGTTATTGGGGCTATTGAAGGATCTCTTCCTCAAGTCATGGTCCCAGATGGGAGGAAGTGAGGTCGAGGCACCTGCTGACAACCTTGTGGTGATCCTTTTTCTCCTTGCTAACTTGCTAAATGAAAGAAGTCACAAATGGAAGAAAACTAACATACAACCAATCTAATATACACTATTGTAATGGAAATGCAACTACTTAAGCAAATGAACAATCAAACTATGAATCTATGCTAACATACATGTACAATAAAGAGGAGCCTTTGCTGCTATGGTTGGGCCCTAACCCAGGAGCTTTAGCCCTCTAAGATAACTCAGTGTTGGCTCAAAACAAAACTCATTTTTATTATCAAGACCATGGATTGCATCCAAAACCGTCACAAGTCTTGCAACTCGAAAATAGAGTAGATTTTTACAATCAAAAATCCCAATCCTATTGAGGTCCTAGGCCTCTCTACTTATACATTTGAAGTCTCCAATGACTTCCTTAAAATTAAGGAGGCTCAACTCCCAAACTCGAGATAAACTGGTGCTTTGTCTTTCACTTGCTCGATTGCCTTCTAGTCCTCATGATTTAGCTATTTGCACTCTGAGCTGATGGAGGAATATTCGAATGGAGGGGTAGTAAATGAGGAGGATTTCCTCCTATAATTCCTCTCCCTTGTCCCATTTGAGTTTTTACCAAGGACTTTGCCAAAATTCCTTGCTTTTATCCTTTAATCCTGCATTAAATGCACATTAGACCACAAAGCAAAATATCCAACTCTGTTATGAAACCAGCTCAAGAAAAGATAGAAAAGATAGATCAACGCCTTAGAATTCAGCCTCTTCGAGGGGGCAACCTCTTACATTACATAAATGAAACAATTCTTGGATGATACAAATGAAAAGACCTCTTTCTATATATATAGGAGTCTAAGGGGTCCCATAACATAATCAAGGAGCCGACATAACATATATGTGAGGCACAATATAACATAGGGCTTCTATGGGCACATAGTAAAATATGGGCACTTACATGGGTAAATCAATATAATAGTGGTTTTATACTAAACAATAAGGGTTACACTAGTAAGTATAGGGGCCTAACCATGCCCCTCTCTTCAAAAAATTTGTTGTCCTCAACACTTGAGTAGTTCTTGATGCTTCTGTATAAAATTATTGTCCTCCCATGTGGAATCTTCAACGGGTAAGTTCTTCCACTTGATGAGATACTCTGAAATTGATCGATTTCGTAACTGTCGGGTTCTTGTTTCCGTGACTACTCCAGGTTCCAATATGATTTTTCCTTCCTCTTCAATTTCTGGCAATATAGTTTGAATTGGGATCTTTTGCAACTTTTGAATAAGTGGCCATACTTATTCGTCCTTCTTCCATTCATCCCTTGCTTCGTTTATCCAATATGGTTGGATAATAGAAATAGCACAAAACAATCCTTCCACATCCTCATCCTTGAAGTGTCTTCCCATTCGGTAAGGTCGCCATTCTTTAAGTGCATGTAGTATTGCCAACATTTCCTTCTCATAAATAGCTTGCTTGAGATGTAGCAGTAAAAATACCCAATCACCTACATCAAAACATTTTTCATTATGATGTTGATCTACTTGTTGTTTCATTTGATTTTGCACCAAAGTGGCATTATGGAGAACTTGTTGTTGATGCTCGATGTGATCTTTCACTACTCGAACCTTTTTCTTCTTGTTATGTCCTTTTATCTCTAGAGTTTGAGGAGTGGTAATTTCTTCCAATCCTTTACACGATATGGTCAGATTCATTTCTTGATGCTCGATGTGATCTTTCACTTCTTGAACATTTTTCTTCTTGATATGTCCTTTTATCTCTAGAGTTTGAGGAGTGGTAATTTCTTCCAATCCTTTACAAGATATGGTCAGATTCATTTCTTGAAGCTTGATGTGATCTTTCACTTCTTGAACATTTTTCTTCTTGATATGTCCTTCTATCTTGATAGTTTGAGGAGTGGTAATTTCGACCAATGAATTACAAGATATGGTTGGATTCATTTCTTCTTTCTCGATGTGATCTTTCACTTCTTACACCTTTTTCTTCTTGATATGTCCTTCTATCTTGAGAGTTTGAGGAGTGGTAATTCTTGCCAATGCTTTACAAGATATGGTCTGATTAATTTCTTCTTTCTCTGGGGTGGGGTCCTGGCGTATATCCTCTTCTTTTGACGTTTCATGATCCTTTTATTCCTCATCTTCATAATCTATGTAAAATAATTTCTTCTCAGCACACTCATGACCTTTAGTGCATTTGCTATCACAATTGTAACAAAGCCCTTTTTCTCTTTTTTCTTCCAATTGTTGTGGTGTAACCCTTGTAGGTTGTGGAAGGCTAGGAGAAACAACACTTCCATCTTTATAGTTGTGAGGGGTATGATTCCTAGTTTCCATAATTTTTCTTTCCACTATGTAACAAATCCCTTTTACTATTTCCAATTGTTGTGGTGTTGCTCTAAAGAAGGTGTTGCTCTTTGTATCCTCATAATGTGTTATCATTTCCTCCGTGAAAATTGACCACGTAACAAGTTTTTTACGAGAACAAAGTCCTTTATACCATATAAATTGATCTGGTTCTAAATATGAAGATGCAATACATACCATTTGTAATAGTGGCACACCATGTAGATCAAAATATTGCTCCATCTGAAGTATCCAATTTACCGGATCCTTGCCATCAAACTTCTTCATCTTGCCTTTTCTTGATTTTAGGAGCTCGATCTTGAAACACTGTAACTCTGTACTTTTGGATCTTTAATTTCTAAAATTGCAACTTGCAGTAGCCCTCTGTTTCCTCTTTCCAATTCCACCAGTCTGATCCAATTTGGATTCTCCAAGGAAGAGTTATGCCAAATCTCCCACAGTGACCTGATTATAGACTAGTTCAGTAGAGCGAACTTGTACAACGTGCCACAAGTCACTGTTTCGACCTTTGGCTCTGAAAATGATATACAAGAAACTACAGTCTGTCCTCTTTCTGTAACTTCTTACGAAATTTCAATCAGATGCTTAGAGAGAAAGTTATGACAGTTTTCCTCAGTCACCTGTTTGGAATGAAATTCAGGAGTCTGCAAGAAGACCAACTTCCTCAAATCATATCTCCGCAAATGTAGCGCGAACAACTCTGAAATTCAGACCCGCAATTTAGCGCGATTTCTTCTCAAATTGGTTTTTTTTTAGCTTCTAAAATGCCACAGGAAAAAAAAAATAAAAATAAAAATAAAAATAAAAAATAAATAAAAAATAAAAAAATACGAAAAAAAAATAAAAAAAAAAAATAAAAAAATAAAATAAAAAATAAAAATAAATAAAATAAAAAATAAAAAAATAAAAAATAAAAATAAAAAAATTAATATATAATAATAATAATAATAAAAAAATAAAAAAATAAAATAAAAAATAAAAAATAAAATAAAATAAAAATAAAAATTAAAAATAAAATAAATAAAAATAAATAAATAATAAAAAATAAAAATAAATAAATGAAATAAATGAAATATAAAAAATAAAAAATAAAAAAATATAGGTGAAAGATGCCACTGATGACTCCTGTTTGGAGCAGCGAAACCTCTAGAAATTCCAAAGCTCTTGATATCCAAATGTTACGAAACGCTCAAGAAAAGATAGAAAGATAGATCCAAATCGCCTTTTAAAGATTCAAGCCTCTCTCAAGGGGGAACCTCCTTAGTAACATGTACATTAAATGAACATTCTTCGATGATATCAATGAAAATACTCCTTTCTATTATAGAGTCTAAGGGGTCATAACATAATAAGAGCCGACATTAACAATAATAAGGGCACAATAATAACAATAGTGGGCTTCTATGGGGCACAATAGTAACAATATGGGCACTACATGGGTACATCAATATAATAAGTGGGTTGTACTAATAACAATAAGGGGTTACACTAGTAGTATAGGGGTGTAACAAAGACTTGCGCTGAGCCCTAAATTCTGAGCGTCGTAGGAAACACGTGTACCCCTGATGACGTCACGACGGTATAGTTCAGCACAAAGAATCGTCGCAGGAATGATGGGGTTCACTTGCGATGATGCAGAAACATAGGTAAAAGGGTCAATCTTCAGTATTAGAGAGCACTTGTCTAATCTTCTTGAAGGAGTGGGAAGATATGGACATGTTTATTTGATGTATGACACAGCGGATATGTCGCTCAGGGACTGACATGAGGTCGATGAAAAATTACTGTGTAACAAGCCTAGAGACTAGGAGACAAGAAAATTTCTCTCAGTGTAGGTGGAGAAATCTGGTGGAATCCATGCTTACTTAGTGTTTCTGAGAAAACTAGTGTCTTGTCAAACGACTAGCCCTCTAGGTTTTGCAGCTGCCCTAGAAACAACAATTTAAAGCAATTCAACGATTTCTTCTATGTGTAACAAATAAGATAAAGATAATGGAACCAACCTGGATCTTCCGCTTAATCCCTTGCTTGATCTCTCTCCCCCTTGACAGAACTTGCAACTCCTCCCCATACTTAACCCGCTTGGAGAGTACCTACACAAGTACAACAACAAAGAACCGTCAAAGCATCGTGATCTATTACAACATAAAAATTATAGAATCAGATATATAATGAACAAATGATAACATTCACAATTGCACAATCATATGGAAGAAAACTTGAAGAACTTTATTAATAGAAGAGAAAATTACAACCAAGTTGCCTGATCCAGCATCATCCTCCCAGCTTCAATCCCTCTTCACCTCATGAAATAGCAAGATCACACCAACAATACAATGCTCTTCCCTTAATTACAAACTATCAGCACTTCCTTTCAATTCACAATATTCCAGCCCCTAGATCTCTTAGATGAGGGATCCATTTATAGATGTGTGCAAGGGTGTGAGTCATCCATGGGGTTTGATTAGTGTCATTCCATTTGTTACAATTGGTTCCACTTGGAGATTTCTTGGATCTCTTACTCATCTCTGGGCGAATTCAAAGAGGCAAGTGTCATAGGAGAAGTTTCTAGAATATTCCATGAGAAACCACCTAGAAAACTATCTCGGACATTTGTCCATCCTCGCCCATCACACCCTATAGAAGGCCTAATCAGTATGCATCACACCCTGGCAGTGTACCACTCAGTATGCATCGCACTTTGCCAATGGAGCAGTCAATATGGTTTAGTTTATGCCATTTTTGGATGGTTTCTTAGGTGGAACTTTTGGGGAATGATGTAATCAGATGACTATGTTCTTTTAGGGTATGAAACAACTCTTTTAGGGGTTGAAGAGCCCTAGTTTATCGACATATAAGTTTGGGGTTGATGTGACCAATTATGTCTAGAACAGTTGCCCCCTAAAGCATGAAGTCGTAAATATTGATGTCAGGTGAAATGCTTTATCATGAGGATCCGAAGTTTTGAACTAGAAGGTGACCTGCATAAGTTACAATACAATACATCATCATAATATAAATTTCATGATCTAGCTGAGGTAGGCATTCCCATTCTCAGCTTTATAAATTCATTTCATGTACATAGATCAGATAGTTGTCTATAGATGTAGACTGGTGATTCTTCAGATTTAGAGTCATCATCCATGGTTCAGATGACCATCTGTGAAGCACCTTTGTACATTTGATGTTTTTATATCCCTAAATATATCATAGCCCAGATGGATGAAACTAGATCCGGGGTCTTCAAACTCATTCAATCTTCACCCGATGTACAAATCAATCCATGTGAAGAGATGTTCTGAAATCCAACATGGAAAGATATTGCCTGATTACTAGCCAATAATGTGAGCTGTTAACAGAGGCGAGAGGAATCACCGATAATGATAATGACCCTCAAGGTACCACAATAATATTCACGTGGTGTGAATATATGATCCGATGTCGAAAACCACGCAAAATATTTTGGTCGAAGGTCATTGATGTCAATCTGTCGCTGGAAGTGAGAAACTTGCCATTGATGAATGCAAGCTTCAAAGCATTGAAAGTGGTGTTTCTAAGTCAACTTCTTGGATAATGCGCTGATGTTGACAAGAAGTGACTCATCGTAGGAGGGCCTTGATGTATCCCACATCTACGACATGAAACGAAGCAAATGGTTTCTGGAGGTGAAAATGAACTGACAACACAAGGTTCAGGAATGGCGGTCATGAAAAAAATGAAGGTTGGAGGTATTGTAGTGGATGAGACATTAGCTGGATGGTGGTTTCTCAACTAAATTACTTCTCTTGAACATGTCAGCGACACTAAGATGAATTGGTAGCGTTAACCCCAAAATATGGATGGTATGAAAGACCAATGGTGAGATGACTGGTGAACGGAATAACCCAACCCAACTCAATAATGGAGATGAAGTGAAAGTGTCATGTTCAAGAGCGACCTACTACCATAAATTCTTCAAGTTTTTTCCCTTTTTCCCCTTCATTGCTGACCAGTACCTCTTTATTTTTGTCAAGCTTGAGGAGGATAAAAAATGCTTGTTCTCTAATTTGCCCTTCGGGAAAACCTATCGCTATGTTTTAACGATTCTAATGACAGTGAAACTCAGTCTTGTCTAGAATGGAAAAGTTTGTCGCTATTGTTTTAACGAGTTTAACAACAATGATAACTCGATCTTTTTCATGTTTAGAGAGTTTGAAAAGGGATGAAAAGAAAACTCCATAAGTTCTTTTTCGTAAAATAATCCTTTAAGTCTGAAAAAAGGATAAAATAATACAAAAGGGATGACTTTTCCGATCACTTTAATGAGTCGAAAAAGACAAGCGCTAGACTTTTTCATAAGATAATCCCTCGGGTCCGAAAATGTATAAAATCATACAAGAGGGATGACAATTCCAATCACTTTAACAAGTTGGAAAGGCCAGCGCCGACAATATTTTCATATTTAACAAGTCTGAAAAGGGTTTAAAAGAGACTCAATTTTGAGGAACGAGTCATGTCTACGGTAGCAACTGGTTCTGGTGAATTTTGGAACTTCTCAAAACATGTTAATTTCTGTGAAGAGGGTGGCTAATAAGACCACTCATTGCAATTGTTCCTCAAAAAGGGTAAAACAACTGAGTGAACGCGTATGATCAGCCAAAGGGATGGTGGTGATGGGATGTACACAACCAAGGTTCAAAAGGCTGATAGAATCGCAATCACAGAGGTTAATTTATAAAGGTGGGTTCATTTTTTGACAAGCTTGAATCATGGGGGAATGATGCTTGGATTCAGTTTCATTTTTACACAAGCTTGAAATTACAAAACTATGCTTGAAGTTGGTGGTCAAATGTGTTAAATTCATTGTTTAGCACATTAAATTCTTCCGTCAGTTGTTCAACCTACTCAAAACTCCATCAAATTGATTAGAAATACATATATATGGCCGAAAAATGAACTAAAACTAACATTTTACTCAAAGTACGTGAATAGTAAATATAAAAAGTAGTTTTACCTTTCACTTTCGTCATTTCATTTCAAATTTGGGATCTTGGAGCTCTGGAGTAGTTTCCCCCCTCAAATTTCACTATTCAATTTCGAGAGATCCTGTGGACCATTTTCCGTGCTGTCAAGACCAAGTTGGAGCTATCCTTGAGCTCTTCATTTTCATTCCATCTTTTCCTGATTCTGAGCTAGTTTTTCCACTTTTCTGGGCCCCTGGGTTTGAAGATTTATTTCCCCAATCATCGCACCTAACTTATATCGAAAGGTGCGATGCATACTGAGCTGTACACTGGCCACTTAGAATGCATCTCACCTTGCTCAAAGGCATGGTGCGATGGGCGCAGAATGGTAACTTTACACAGTGTTTTTTTCATTAAATTTTTGCCTGTTTTTGCTCAAATTTGGATCCTAACTCATCTTTTGTTTGCATTTCAAACATTTGTTGGATCAAGATGGTTGTCACATGGCACAAACGAGAACATGAAGAGGAGGATATGATTTCTTTACATGACCCGGGCACAGTGGATGCATTAAGAAACTGTGGCTTGCTAAAGTTCTTCTACATATCTAGCATGAGACAAAAAATCAGTTTGTTGTAGTATTTTCTCAATGCTTGGGATCCTATTGACCATGTATTCCAGATCATCGGTAAATCTATTCCTCTTAGGTGTTAGAAAATTATATATTACGGAGCAATGGAACACATAAAATATTATAGAAATATAAACACAGAAAACGCATAAAACAAGAGAGACACAGATATAAGTGGTTCACCCAGTTTGGGCTACGTCCACCCCGAACAGCCAGTCCTTCCTTTCTATTATCCAGCAATATGAAGAGACACAACCTACAGCAAATCCGTTGTAATATCCTCTGTTTTCTCTCACAGTCTCACCTCTTTGTTTTCCGCTCACACACAGAATACACATCTATTACACAACCTCAAATACAATGCCCTCATACAAAGAGAGGGGTTGCCTTCTAGGGCAAAAAACCCTAAACTAAACATAAGTTCTACCGTCAGATCATTCCGCCTAATGAACGGCCCGGATTGACTAGAAATTACTATACTTTTACAAGGCAAATTTACATATATTTTTAGCTTCGGGGGCGCTCCCCCCGAGCCCCTGTCGGGGGACCACTGGCCCCCGAACCCCCCAGCCAGGGGGGGGTCGGCCCCCCCGGAACCCCGGGGGGGGACAAGTCCCCCCCGCACCTCCCCGCATGGAGGGGTGTACAAACTTCCTGGGGTATACATCCGGCTGAAAAAAAAGACCTCTAAACAATCATGCTCCGCACACAACATCAGGGTTGAGGATATTTACTTTCTGATGGGGTTGTCGAGGCGTGGTGCCCCTCTTTCACTATCAAGATTTGCTCGTGGGGGTGAATCTGTGAAAGATTACATCCATCAATTCTGCAGGGATGGATCTCAACCCAGAAGAGATGGTAATATTAACATCCGAGATGTCACCGATTGACCTTTGAGGACCATTTTATTTACCTTTGCTAGATTGGCTGGCAGTGTGGCCTTACATTTAGCGAACAGATATTACATGCAGTATGCCCTAGAAGGTGTTCAATTGGTGTGAGGCGATACTTCCTATCATAAAAGAACAACTATCCAAAGTGAAGAATGGAAGAACCAAGAACTTTGGTTACGGATCCATATTAACTACTTTTGCTTTGGAGAGAATTCCACTGATGCAACCTCAAAACATTTCACTGGGATTGCCTGCACCGAGGGAACCATGGATGCAGAGATTAGTGGATCTTATGGACAGACATGCTGGCCAGTCACAAATCTCCTTCTCTCATGCCTTTTTTGAGTGGTTCAATTGCCAGGAGATGGTATTTGTGGAGTATCCATATGTCGGGATGGATTTCCAAGGCGACCCGGATTTGGCATTACTAGTTGGTGAGCAGTGGAGTGCTATAGGTAAAATGATTCAACCACATTTTTTTTTTTTTGTAGATATTGGACCAGTGTGACCAGTGGCATGCCCACGGGCAACAGATGATGCTCCAGCAGGAGAGGTTGTAGGGAGGGCCGTCCTTCAGGATCTGGACATATCGGAGACCTTGGCAGTGTTATAGGATCAAATTGAGGGTCTCACTCTTGGCATTCAGAATGGCAGGACCGATGAGTTACCTTTGAGGTTACAGCGCCATACTACTGGCGTACCGAGTTGTTGGACTGGGCTCCTACACATGATAGCATAGGCGGTGACATGTTATCACCAGCATCACTAGTCTAGTATGTTTTTCTGCATTCATTTTGAGTTTCTTGGTCAGATGACCGATTTTGTCTTGGACACAAAACATTTTGTGAAAACTATAAAGAGCTATCTACTTTTGATTTTTGAAGTTTTATTTTGGCTAAGTGGCGCAAATGTTGATGTGAAATGCTCTCTTTACAAATGCTACAAATGTGTATTTAACACATAGTTTTCCAACGAATCAGTCAATGTATTTAAGTTTTTGGAAATGTGTTGATATTGAATGGAATCAAAATTCCTTTCCAAAATCCTAACTCTTAGGAACATGCGATAAATAGCTGGGTTTCGAACAGAATAAACGCCAGTAACCTATAGAAAGACAAGTTGCGAATCTAGCCTAACAATGAGTCAGTGTATGCCATGTGAACTGATATCAGAGAGAAGTTCAATCAATGTGCTATACTCAGTGATGTTGTTTGTCGATTGACCAATACATATCCCTCTGAAATTCACTAACTCTCCACTTGGAGTGAAAATGGCCTAGGTCGCAGAAGATAGGTTTTGTGTACTATGACTAGCTCCGTCGGCATATCCAACAAACGGTTCCAAAAAGTTTGACGTCTGAAACAAATGTGAAGTGGATTACCTAACCAAAATGACAACTCTTAAAAGAAAACACTCAAAAATGCAATAAAAGCATATGTGAAATGAGTTTACTACACTTAATCAAGCATAGTAACGTTTAAGATACAACCCATTTTAGGGCTACGATAGTGAAATCCCATCATAATCAACTAGCTCGTAGGCTCCTTTTGTCAATACTCATTTAACAATGTAGGGGCCCATCCATAATGGTTCGAATTTACCTGCTCCTAATTTGTCAGAGTCCTGATTGTAAAGCAAGACTAGGTCACCTTCTGAGAAGACATGAGGCTTGACATTCTTGTCATATTGCACCTTGATGCATTTCTTATGTGCTTCGTTAGAAAACGCGGCATCACGACAGGTTTCATCCAGATGGATTAATTCCAAGAAACGAGCCTTTTCTTCAGAAGTTTCAAGAAGCAGACCGACCGCAAGCTTGAGGGATGAGATTTCGCACTGAATTGGTAAGACTGCTTCCAGACCATACACCAACTAAAAGGGCGTAAATATGGTCCCATTTCTCACCGAAGTCCTATATGCCCACAGAGCTAAGTACAGGATTAAATGCCAATTTCGTTTGTGGATTCCAATCATTCTCTGCAGCATGTGCTTAAGGACTTTGTTGATCACCTCAACTTGTCCATTAGCCTATGGATAATATGGAGTAGAAATATCATGGGGCAGTCCTAATTGGGCAGTTAATTCGATCATCATGTGCTTGCGAAAGTGTGACCCATGATTTGTGACTATAGCCTACGGTACACCAAATCTAGAAACTACATGATTGAAAAAGAAAAGAGCAGTCGTTTCGTTGTTGTTGCTTAATGTAGGCATCGCCTTGGCCCATTTTGTAAAATAGTTGACAACGACTATAATGTACCCATGCCCCCTGGCTGAGGTGGGGTTACATGTCATGAAATCAATGCCCCATTTAGCGAATGGCCCAACAACAACTACTGGATGCAATGGTGCAGGTGGTAATCTGGTTTTGCGATAAAAAAATCTAACAAGCATGGCAACTTCTGACTGCAATTATGCAATCTTTGAATATGGCGGGCCAGAAGTAACCAGCTCGTAAGATATTTTGTGCAGTAGTTTAACCAGATTGATGCCCCCCACAAGCACTTGAATGACAATCATTCAAAACTTTTTCGGCCTCCTCATGTGTGAGGCACCTTCGTAGAACTATATCAACACCATGAAGGTAAAGTGTATCACCAACGATCAGATAGTCTTTGGCTTGGTATCTAGTACGTTGTTGTTCAGAGCGAGAGGTGTTAGGCCTAAAAGTTTGGGTCTGGAAATAGACCAGTATATCCCTGTACCACGGATCACTTAACGATATCAAAAACATAGTCTCATCCACAATTGATGCTTGGGATGTTAAATCATTGGATGACGACGGAAGGTCACAAAGTAACTCTGCAAAGACGAGAGATTTCTTTGATTTGGATTTGGTGAATTCTAGATCAAACTCCTGCAAAATGGCTATCCATTTGGAATATTTGCCCCCCAGTAATTGACACGAAATAATGTAGGTCATAGGGTTGCAATCTCACACAATGGTAGTTTTGCGAAAGAGAACATAATGTCGAAATCTCTATATTGCTTGAACGGTTGCTAAAGCTAGCTTTTCAACATAAGATTACTTGCTTTATGTATCATTAAGATTGTGACTTAAATAATATATAGGATGTTCAATTCTGTTATCTTCTTGCACTAAAACCATAGCGATGGTTGTATCTGCAATGGCGAGATACAGGTTGAAGTCTTTTTGATAGTTAAGAGCGTACATTAATGATGCTTTTATCAGGGAATCTTTTAAAGCATCAAAGGAAGCTTGTGCAACCTGATCCTAGTGGAAGGGTACTCCTTTTTTCAAAAGACATGTATAACCTTTAGCGAGCTTAGCATAATGTGGAATGAACCTCCTTAGAGGTTAGCTTTCCCTTCGAGTCTCTGAATCTGAAGCAAATTTGAAGGTGGAGGCATGTCAAGGATTGCCTAAACCTTAAATGGGTCAAGTCGAATTTCATCCTTAGAAACTACAAAACCAAGCAGTCGACCAGACCGAACACAAAACACACATTTGTGTGGATTGAGTCATATCTTGTATTGTTGACAACATAAAAATATGGCTCTCAAATGCTGCGGATGATCAATCTGTTTTCGCGAATGAGCTGGCAGATCGTCGAGATATGGTTGAACGATGTTTTTGATGTCATGGAAGGCATCATTCATGGCCATTTGAAAGGTTACCCCTACGTTCTCCAAACCGAAAGGTAATTTTCGATATGCGAACGTGCCCCAGGGACATATAAACGTAGTTTTTGACTGGTCATGTGGGCAGATATTGATTTGATTGTATCCGGAAAATCCATCCATAAATGAAAAGATTTCACATCTGGCACATTCATCAATTATCTGGTCGATAAAGGGTGTAGGATAGTTGTCCTTTGGACATGCTTGATTTACATCCCTATAATCGACGCACACTCTAATCGTTCCTTATTTTTTCATTACAGGAACAATGTTCAATACCCAATCACTAAGAGGAATAGGGTAAATGAAGCCAGTATGCAAAAGTTTTTCAACTTCTGCCTTAATGGCAGCGGCTTTCTTCGGATGGACAGGTTGAAGCCGTTGTCGTACTGGTTTGACATCTGGATACATCTTGATTTCGTGTTCAACAAGTCTTGACTCAATTCTTGGCATTTCTTCATATGACTATGCAAATACGTCTCTGAATTCGCGAAATAGAGCGCAGTAAATTTCTAGTTCTGATGGAGAACAAGATTTGCCAACATGAATATTCTCTACAATATCAAGTTTGGTCGAAATATTAATGGCGATAGTTTCTTCAATGTTGGATAGATTTCGCTTGAAATCTACTGTATTTACTGAATTTGATAAAAAATCAAAAATTGAAGGATTATTGAGGTCGTTTAAATAATCTTCATTGTTATCTTGAAGGTGGGAATGATGGTATTGATCTTCCCACAATGTCTCTCCTATCATCATTGATTGGATGATTCCTTCGTCTGTAGAATGTATACGAGACCAAGGATTAGAAGAGGTACCATATTCTAAAGACCTATCTACCTAAACATTCTTCGAATGTTGATTCGGGTTTTCTGCCCAAGCCTAGAAAATTGATTTCTACAAAGATTCGATGGGGCTTGGTGGCAGCATCTTGCGATGATCCTCACTATCAAGATGGTCAGAGCTCTCCGTAAACTTAGATGATGTAGAAGAGATTGTTTGACAGGTTTCCACTATGGCCACTTCCGTGAAACCAGATGGAGGCGGAAGGGAAAAAGTACCCATTAAGGACGGGTCTTTTAGGAGACCTACCCCAACATTTTGAAGTGATTGTGAACTTCAATGGATCAATGGAATGCTTCCGGTAGCTTGTGAACTGTTAGGAAAAAAGGCTAGTTGGTCAATGATTGTTATTCCACCTTGGAAGGGAAATGCAATCTTTATAAAATATGTAGACACAACGGCAACCATAGCATAAATCCAGGGCCTTCCTAGTAAGATATTGTAATCAAGGTTTTCATCAATGACCTAGACTTCAATCTCTATTGTCTTGCCCCCAGTTCAACTTGCAAGTTACTTAAAATCCCATACGGAGTGTATGTTCTTCCATCTAAATCTTTTAATGTTGTTGATGATCGTGAAAAGAGTGGTGAACCAAGAGTTTTCCAGCAACTCATTGACATAATACAAGTAGATGCCCCCTCATCAATGATGGTTCGATGAACATGTTTAATGAGGGCTTTTACCTGTATAAGGAAAGTGAGCTGGGTCAGTAATTGAGATGTATATCCTTTATGATTAAAGGCCACAGGATTAGAATTTGTTGGATCGATCCCACCTATTGCTGATAACAAAGCTTGCTTTTAGGAGGGACAATTTTACAATACCTCAAGTGTTGACATAGCGGATGGCGATTGAGCCAATCCTCCACTATATTATAATTTTGAGCAACTCGAGCACGAGGATTAAATGTTGATTTATGTACGACTCCCTTTGGCAGCTTTATAGTTAACTCAGGAATAATGGGTGGAACAACTTCTGGTGAAGTCGTTATTGAACCACTAGGTTGATCTATAGCCTGGTTGTTTGACGAAGATGGATTCCCATAATATTTATTCCTTGTCGATATCAAAGCATCATTTTGCTTGTTTGAGATGGATAGCATAAGCACTTGGGAAGTGGAAGCATGATCGATAACAACCAAATTAGTTTTTGGGTTTGGAAACGGATCAGTCAACACCACTGAGGTATTTGAAGCCTTCAAAAGTTTTGAAATTTCAGATCGATGTGGAAAATATCTCATATAATGCTCCTCGTTACATATCAAACATGGAAAATGAGGAGGTTTCATTGGCCCAATAGGGTTCTCAGATTATTTTTTAGGAATTGAATTCTCCTTTTTCTTCTTATTATTTTTCCCTTTCTTCTTGCCCCATGGTTGCTTTGGATTCTTGCCTTTGTCAAATGACACAACACTAATCTTTGAGGCAAGAGGTTTGTCATTTACATTTTGACTAGAAATAGCCAGAGCTTTACCAGATGGATCCTTTGCGGATTGCGTGCTTGAGGACCGATCACACCGTCACCGGCATGAGAGTATCTATTCGATTTAGGAGGAGGTGGAATGGAAAATTATGGTCTAGGAGCATCAGGAATTTTGTCATAGAGTGTGCCAGACTAAGTATAGATCAAGTCTAAATATTGGGCATGAGCAATGACTTGCTCTTCAGTGAAAACTCCTCCTTTCGCCACATCCTCAGTGATAGATGGCAATAATGACTTAATAAACCACTTAGCTAAAAGCTAATCAGGAACATACATCTTTACCATTCAACGACAACACCGCCACTCATGAATATGATCAGATATGTGAGTGGCCGTGGTCTGTTTAAAATTGGTAAGGAGTTCTGTTCCCGTTTCGTACCTGATGGGTAGCTGAAAGTGGGTTAGAAAAGTAATGGTAAGGATGTTGAAGTTATCAAACGAAGCTCTAGGAAATTCAATATACCATTTCCCTGTTGGACCAGTGAGCATTCTTTGAAAAAGGCGAAGCCTAATCAAATCATCATTCAGGGTGTTAGATGAGCACCACAAATGAAAAGTCATTATGTGATTCGATGGATCTTCACCTAGATTTCCATTGAATTTAGGAATATCTAAGGGAATTTTATGAGGAATCGATGGCCACCAAGGGGCATATGCAATTAGTTCATTCATCAACCGGTTCAAATCTAGTAATTCTAGAGTTGCTACAAAAGGCAACTGTTGATTCAGGTTAGGCGGATCATACCCAAGATAAGATGGAATCGCCTAAGTAGTAGGTCTTTGAATTCTAGCATAATGTATTTTATGTTGGTAACTTTGATAAGGTTGTTGGACATAACCAGTATATTGTGGTTGTTGATAACCATTTTGAAAATGCGGTTGTCCATAACCTACAAAGCCTTGTTGCTCAGGTCCTCGGTAGGCTTGATATTGACTAAATCCAGTTTGAGCTTGTAAACCAAGTCCAAGTTGAGGTTGGGTTTGCTATAATTTTGGTTGTCGTGGTTGTTGGACCATTTTTTGTTGCCCAATACTGGAAGATTGACCAATATGTAGATTGACAATACCCGTTTGTGCCTAAGTTGTTCTAGATAAAGAAGTACTAACCTGAGGTTGCGATTGAGCCGTAGAGACAAGTAGTTGTTGTATCGCAACCTGAGAGACTTGAGGTTGAGACATAACAGGTTGTGCGTGTGCTTGCGACATAGTCATAATAGCAGGTGTAGTGGGAATATTCGACACAGGTTGGATCAGTTGCGTTGCATATACAACCCTTGGTTATTCTAGCAGTATTGGTATCCAACCACTAGATGTAATTCCAGTTTGACCTAAATTTTGTTCGAAACTCTCATATGGTTGTCCCCCAGGAGGGAACAATGAAAAGGCATACTGCCCTCCATATGGTGGCAATCCAGTGTTTAAAGGATATGTCGATCTTTGAAGACTGGTTTGCCTGAATTGATACTAAAATGCAGGATCAAATTGATGAGTTTATACATAAGAAATACCATATGGGACTCTAGATGAATAAATAGGAGCAGACCATGTTGCCGAAGCAACCCCTGAGTGGACTCCAGCTAGTGATTGATAACCGGAACATATGGTATACCAGCAAACATTATAGGAATGGCAACAGGAAGTTTTGTCGTAGTTGCATCAGATGACACATTCCTAGATGTTGATGGTTTCTCAGACATGTTTAGTCTATCCAAAAGATTTCCTAGCGATTCGACAGGAACTTGCGATGAAGGAGGATTAAAAGAACCAAACTCAAGAGTAAAAGGATACAAATGAATCCCAGTTCCAAAATGTAACGGGGTACTAGATGGGGGATCTTCTACTATCTCCTCTATAGTAATCAGACCAGGTGGAAGAGGTAGACCGTTAGGTCCGTAAAAGATTTCTAGAGCCAAAGAAGGTATAGCTTATGTAGTGACAGATATTGGAGGGGTGACACCTTTGAATTCTGAAACTCAACTTCCAGATGTTCAGGTAAGTGAACTTTAGTCTCAAAGGGAGGTTCTTGAACAACTACTAGTTCGAATGTAGCCTTGGTTTGAACTAAGATGGGTTCTGGATCAACTTTAGATGGAGTTGTTTCAGGTATAGAAGTGTCTACCATTACACTAGGATCAGTTCTAATGTCCTCTTGTAACTGTGGAACTTCTTCTCTAAAGGCAGATGTACTACAAATAATCGGAGTAACTGTAGTCTCTGACAATGTTGAAACAAAAGTTTCAAATAAACCAGATGAATTGGACTCAATTAAACGAGACCGATTTGTTCGGATTGGCTTCGCTTCCATAGTCAAAGATGGTTGACTCACTAGTCTCCATGAACGATGAGGTTTTGATTGACCTTCTTCCATGATTGCAGATTACTTGATCAACTCAAAATAAAAGGGAAAAAGATGTTATTCCGAATTCAATTAATTCTAATGACGCTTAAACAAAACTTTGCTTTTTCAGTTTTTAAGAGTCGAGAAAAAGCTAAAGGCGACTCTAGTTTCCTTCGATTTTTAATGAACCTGAAAGGACAAGTTCTCAGATGGACCTTTTCTTTCTCTGGAAAATCTAGACAGAGGGATTACCAAACCAATCGCAAAACTGCAATATACACCTTGGTGATAAATTAAAGAGAAATTACCAAGGACTTATGTATGGCATTCAATCTTCCCGAATGCTGTGTTCAGTGCATTGCGATCGATGAGGCGGCAGACTTGACTTCCTATGGATAAAGGATTTAAGACTATTGTGGTCTCCCAATATATATGCAACAGTACGGGGAGCACAAGTCTGTGCTAGCACTTGTGATATCAAGGAGGAGGAATCACCCAACCTTCAATGAAAATGATAGCCACTAGTTTTAATGATGTCGAAACACGTCTCTAACCTAGACCTCTAGATATGTTGCGTTAAGTTCCAAAGCGTAGTTAGGTTCAGTGAAATTTATTTTAAAGTTGATATTGCTTAGAGTTTTCCTTTCAATGCTTCACCACGTGATGATGATTTGAAATTCCTAATATGCAATCTACAATGATAAACAATCTTTGTTTATTTTGAGCAATGAAAATCCTAGCTACTAGGGAAAGAAGATTACAATTCTTTCAAACAAAGAGAAAAGAGCACACACTAGTGCATTTTCCTAAATCATTTTTTCACACACAAACTAAAAAATGCTAAATGAAAATGCATGTATTTCTTTTCATTCTTCTTAATGTGAAAAGTGCCAAAAAGGAAAACTAAATGCAACAAAGATCTAAAATATTTTACTCAAAGCGACATTTTCGACAATATCTTCTTCAAAAGAGAAAGGAAGACTTCATGAAACTTTTCAATTTTGAATAAAAATGTTTTTGACACTTTGAATAAAAAACAAATCAAACCAAATACATGAAGAAAATTTCAATCGACTATCAAAGGAAGGAAGAATTCACGACACTTCTCTTTTCGACACAAAACGACAATTATGACATTTTTTGTACCAAAGCGACAGATCGATTTAAACAAATTTTCGACAAGGGATTGTAAATGATGAACAAATACACAAAAAAATCTACTAATCCTAATCTAATGTAGGTTGATCTATGTGATGCAAGTAGGCTTCAGTAAGGAGGCATTGTTCATAAGCAGCAAAACAACTAAACAAAACTGAAAACAAGGTCAAAAACCCCGGATTTCTAGAATGGAAAAAGGGTTCAGTCAGTCATTGCACTTGGGCTTCATAGAAATAGGGATGCATCACACTTACTACACTCAGGAGGTGTGATGCATACTAGGTTACAGTGGAAGACAGTATGATGGTCCAGGGAGCGCAACTGAAGTGGGTTTTGGCTCAGACGTACAGTTGTTTTCAATGAGTTAAGCTAAGCTTTGATGGATAGTAAAGAGTAAAGTATAGAGGAATGTCTTGAGAGGTTACTAGGCTACCAAAAGGGAATCTAGATGTGCTTGTAAATCAAATGTTTAATTCATAAACTAAACCAAAGATTGACTTAAGCAGTGTTCATCTACTATGCAATTGCAGAGCAAGAGCAGTTCAAGGGCTACCTCGCTGACTTTAGGATCTGTCTATAGTTTATAAAACAAACAATAACAGCAAACAAACATCTATTCTTCCCCAGTGGAGTCACCAATTTTTTTCTGGGAAAACTAGTGTCTTGTCGAACGACTAGCCCTCTAGGTTTTGGCAGCTGCCCTAGAAACAACAGTTTAAAGCAATTTAATGATTTCTTCTATGTGTAATAGATAAGAGAAAGATAATGGAACTAACCTGGATCTTCCGCTTAATCCCTTGCTTGATCTCTCTCCCCCTTGACAGAGCTTGCAACTCCTCCCCATACTTAACCCACTTGGAGAGTACCTGCACAAGTACAACAACAAAGAACCATCAAAGCATCATGATCTATTACAACATAAACATTACAGAATCAGATATATAATGAACAAATGATAACATTCACAATTGCATAATCATATGAAAGAAAACTTGAAGAAATTTATTAATAGAAGGGAGAATTACAACCCAGTTGGTTGGTCTAGCATCATCCTCCTAGCTTCAATCCCTCTTGACCTCATGAAATAGCAAGATCACACCAACAATACAATTCTCTTCCCTCAATTACAAACTATCAGCACTTCCTTGCAATTCACAATATTCTAGCTCCTATATCTCTTAGAGTGAGGGATCCATTTATAGATGTGTGCAAGGGTGTGAGTCATCCATGGGGTTTGATTAGTGTCATTCCATTTGTTACAATTGGTTCCACTTGGAGATTTCTTGGATCTCTTACTCATCTCTGGGTGAATTCAGAGAGGAAAGTGTCATAGGAGAAGTTTCTAGAAGATTCCATGAGCAACCACCTAGCAAACTGTCTCGGACATTTGTCCATCCTCGCCCATCGCACCCTATAGAAGGCCTAATCAATATGCATCGTACCCGGGCAGTGTACCACTCAGTATGCATCACACTTTGCCAGTGGATCAGTCAGTATGGTTCAGTTTAGGCCATTTCTGGATGGTTTCTCAGCTGGAACTTTTGGGGAATGATGTAATTATATGATTATGTTCTTTTAGGGAATGAAACAACTCTTTTAGGGGTTGATGAGCCCTAGTTTATCGACATATAATTTTGGGGTTGATGTGCCCAAATATGTTTATAACACTTAGGGCCTAGTGATCTGGTGGGGATTGCGGTAATGCTTGTGGAAACCTAGTTTGGTTTGGTTTTGAGTCCCACATTCATGCTTGGAATATGGCACGAGGGTGATTGGCTGAAAGAAATATTTGGTTCATCAAATCTATGGTCGAGTGGTTTGTGGAAGTCCCATACCTCGTTGGCTTTTGAATTCATTAATAAGAGCTCTTTCTCCTTGGTATAGCATGTGTAAATGTATTGGCTTACATGTGGATTTTATGGTTGTTATATCCTTTTATTTTTGTTGGTTATATGTTGGTTATGAGTATGTTTTATGACAAACTTGATGTATGGTTTCCATCATGTTTTGATTAGTGATTGAAAATAAAATTAATATATGACCTAATAGATGATAATGTATCTATTATGATAAGGAAACAATGTTTCTTTATGAATCTCAGATAAGTATGAGACCCCTATGCTCTAATCTGATTTTATAACCTATAGATTATATATTTGTGACATGTTTGACGAAATTCTTGTCATGGCTAGTAGGGGCCTAGTCAAGTCATTGATTAAGTGATTGTGTTAGTACCTTTGCTTCAATGTAATTTTCCATTTATGAAGGTTTCATGAACTTCTAGGAATTGGCCTGAGTCCTGGTCCTAAAAATGTGGCACAGAATCTGGGATCGTTGGCTCATAACTCGCTAAAAAAGTTTACAGTTGCTGACATGCCCATGCCGTGGGAGCAACTAGAAGACCTCAGTCTCATGCATGGCTTGTCATGGGAGCGGTTGGGGGTCCATATCAGTGAAATGTCAATTTTCCTTAGGGGTTGGTCACCTGGAAGGGTTGGTTGGCTCCTAAAGGTTTTGTAGCTTGTGTGGAAGCTCATAATGGTTTTGTTTCATCGATTCCACTTCCTTAATTGTACATTGCATGTTGAATCACATCATAGTAGCCTCTCATCACATGCATACCCCAACGGACCGTTTAACTTTGGTAAATGTGGGAGGAGGCTGTTATAGAGTGGTATCAGAGCATGGTTCACCCCTTGGAATGGACGAGCAGTGTGTTGGTCATGTATTCATGTCGGTTTCATATATGTGTTCTCTATGCTTGTGGTCTATGTACTTGTTGTGTATGCATGGTGGTGGCCACTAGGGTGCTAGATTAGACTAGATTTAATATCAACCAAGGTAGGTAAACTTAGAGGCACGTGTCTAAAGTCTATAGACATAAAAGGATCTCATCTACCTAACTAAGTGTCTACTATGACAGGCTACAACACTCCTTTACAGGAGATTGAAAAATGTTTCCTCTCACACCTTAACACTCAGATCATCTAGTTTATCTAATTGTTATAAAGAAACAACGTGTTGCTAGACTGAGTTTTCAATTCTCTTACAAGGATATTATCCACAAAAGCTCTTTCCAGCTAACACACTACGCATTCATGAAAATCAAAAGCTCTTTTAAGCACACTGAAATTTTAAATGCATGAAAACAGAGTCCACAGAGATACTTTGAAATCTAATGATCGATCAAATCTTTTACAAGATATTGTTCAATGATCTAGCAATCAAATTCTCAAGCTATCACCATGAATATTATTTGCAAGAACTGCTAATCAAATCGATAAACTCACAGGCAAGGAAATAACATTAAATGCTATTCACACTATTTAGATTCGAAAATGCTATGGAAATGAAAATAAAAGTATACCAATCTCCACATAGGGCCCGTCCACGCTTCAATGGCACACTTAAGAAACTTCAAGCGATGAGAATGTTAACGCATAAGCATTGTAAGGGTAAAACGATGACTGTAATTAAGTTCTGGAAGTCGAATCACATGCAAGAGCAATGTTCTTGAAACAATACACAAGAATAACAACCGTTCTGGACAATACAATATGCAGTCTTTGATCTGCTTGTCTCCTATCCTATATTCACTAACTTTCCCTCTATAATCAAATGTACATACATTATGCAGAGGTTTCTGCTTTTACGAAAAGAGTGATTTTTGTCTTTTCTAATCTAAACTGATTTCCAAAACAAAATGAAATCAGTTTGAGAAACTCTGGCTTTTTGTTGCCTTTGTGACCAAAAAGGCTGGGTTTGACCAGCATTGACCATGTATCCAGGAGCTTTAGATTTGCTGTTGAATAGATCTTTCACCATGTATGTACATTCCAGATCACGTTCCTATCCTTTGTTTTGATTTTCCTGCCATGCCACATGTCACGTCATAAACCATTTACAGGGAGTCATGACATCGTGTAATTTTTGTTGAAATTTTCAAATTTTTAACATAAAAATTCACAAATTAAATTTAATGTAAATTAACAACTATAATGCTTTGATTAATCAATTTCGATGGACTATGAGGGGTTTATGGATGAAAAAGATAGACAAATGATGGATTTCTAGAAGAAAAGGATGGCAATGAAATGGTACCAACATCTCCCCCAAGCTCAATGATTTAGCATGTCCTCATGCTAATCCTGATGTGCTCCCTTTATACTTTGCTCCTGCTTGTGCCTCTGTCGCTTGTAACAATGCATCTATATTCTTCTAAGCTTGGGCATTCTTCTGAACGTGGAGCTCATGTTTCAAATTCTTGTATTTTTCTTTGAGAGCTTTCTTTTGAGTATACGATTTGGTTGCCCACTTGCAAATGTCAGTTTGTTCAGCCTTGAGTTCTTTGATTTGCTCCTTCATCTTCTCATTTTTTTGTTGAGTCTTCCTGCTCTGAGCTCTCAACATTTCATTCTCCTTCTTCATGACCTTCTCTAGCATGTTGGCCTCCATAAATTCTTCTTTTAGCTTTTCAATTTGTTTTTCTAACCTCCTTTCTTTCTTGTTTGCAGGTGCTGACTCTTTCCCTTGTCTATTGTTACTCTAGACTTCCATTTCGGCTTCCAGTCCAGACTGTGAATGAGCACTGCTCTCAATGTCCATCAGTGCATTTGTATTTGACTCTGGTTGATCATCTTGTGTTTGGGTCTTTTGTATTCTCCTTGATCTTCTTGTATATGTAGTGAAAATTTTGTCTTGCTCAATTTTTTGGGCAGCTTCTTGCCTCATCTTTCTTGTCCTTACACTACTGCTATGTGGAGGAACATTGCTTGACTTGCGCACATGGATTTCCTCATCAATATCAAGCATAAACTCTGAGCGCTCTTGTTGTTCCTATTCATCTTCTCCATCTTTGATTTGATTAGCAACCAAAAATTCCTTCCATGTTTTTCCCCTCCTCTGCACTTCAAATTCAATTAGAATTTTAATCAACCCAAAATGATACAAGCTTTAATCTTCATTACCCTTTTGCTTTTGAATAGTTTTTGACATCTTAGTCAAACTCTATAAGAGGAAATAGGGTAGACTAATGGTGCATTACCCTTTTAAGTGCAACAAGAGTTTGATGTGATATAGATATACTATGTTGTAACGACCTTCACACGTAACAAATTTTTGAATAATGTATACCATTTCATCCCATGGGTGCATCAGCTAGCTTCTAGGGACACCCTTTTTCCAGTTGACAGAGGAAACCCTTGACCTAGACATGAATTGAGTCCATGATTTTTCCTTAAATTGTTTTGTTTTGAAATATTTTTCTCCTTCTGGACTGATTCCCAAGGTTTGTGCTATGGTATCCTCTGAAAT
>APFE031367627.1:13717-25913 GCA_000404065.3 Pinus taeda
GAGGCGAAGGTGAAGGTGGGGGAGGTGGAGGCAGAGGAGTTGGTGGTTTAGGTGGAGTTGGAGGAGGAGGAGGACTCAGTGTATGAGGAGGAGGAAGAGGAGGAGTGGGTGGAGGAATAGGAGTAGGGGGAGGAAGAGGTGGAGGTGGAGGTGTAGGAAGAGGAGGAAGAGGAGGTGATGGTGGTGGAAGAGGAGGTGGTGGAGATAGAGGTGGACAGGGATGGGGAGGAGGAGGAGGAGGCGGAGGTGAAAAGGTGGTGGAGGAGGTGGAGGTGTCCGAGGCAGACGTGGAGGAGGTGGAGGATGAGGGGGGGTAATCCCCTACTACCCTCCCTCCCCCACTCCCACTCCCATATCTCTCTCCTCTCCCTCTTTAATTCTCCCTACTCCCTTTATTTCTCTTCCCTCCCCACCTTATCTATCTCCTCCACTTCCTCCCTATGTCCCCATCTATCTTCCTCTAGCTCCCTTCCTCTCCCTCTCCCTCTTGCTCCATCTCCCTCTATCTTTGTCTCTTTGTCTATATTTCTCCCTTGAGCCCTCCCTCCCTCTCCCTCTCCTTCACCCTCTTCCTCACCCTCTCACTCATTCTTTTCAGCCCCCTTCTCTCTCTCTCTCCGACAACTTCATTTTATCACTACACATATCACTATCTCTAAAACCAATTCCACTTCTTTGTCTCTTCCTCGCTCTTTATGACACCCTCTACTCGATGTCTTTCCCATATACCTCTCCCTCTCTCCCTCTCTTTAGAACTCTCTATCACTTAATATCCCTTCTACCTCCCTCTCTCACTCTCAATTTACCCCTCACTGATGTTCTTTATCTTGCCCCCCTCCTCTCTCTTCTCTCTTTCCATGTCTCCTTTTCCACCTCTTGAAATTTTCCTCTACCTCTCTCTCTCAATCTCTTTGACACATGATCTCTCATATTATATTATCCCCCTTCTCTTTTTCCCAATCTACCATCTTTCTCTCTCTCAACGTTTTCACTCTCCCTCTCCCTCTCACCCGACCTATGGCTCCCTCTCCTCCCTGTCTCTCTCTTTCACTGCCTCTCTCCATATTCTCCTCTTCCTCTATCAATACCTTCTCCCTCTCCCTCTAGCCATTCTCTCTCTCTCTTCCCCGTATGCCTCCCTATCCTCTCTTTTAGTCTCTCACTCTACTTTTTCCCTTAAATTTCTCACACTCTCTTTCTATCTCTCTATCAATGTTTATTTGTTTGTCAAACATTCCTACTCTCTCTCTGACACTCTCTCTCCTCTCCCACTCTTACCTCTCTCCCTCTCTCCCTCTCCCATTCCTATTATCTCTCTCCGTCTCTCCATCACCCCTTCTTTCACTCCTACCCTACCTATCTCCCACCCTATCCTCCCTCTACTCTCTCTCTCTCTCTCTCTCTCTCTCTCTCTTTGTCCTTCTCTCTCTCTCTCTCTCTCTCTCTCTCTCTCTCTCTTTGCCTCCTCCTTTCCTCTCTCTCTCTCTTCCTCCCCCTTTCACTCTTCCCTCTCTCTCTCTCCTCTCTCTTACTCTCTCTGTCTCTACTGCCCTGTCTCTCTCTCTCTCTCCCTCTTTCTCTCACTCTCTCTTGCTCCCTTCACCTCCTCCGTTCCTCTCTCCCTCTCTCGCCCTCCATTTGCCTCCTCCTTTCCTCTCTCCCTCTCTCACCCTCCCTTCGTCTCCTCCTTTACTCTGTCTCTCTCTCCCCCTTTCACCCTCTTTCCTCTCTCTCTCCTTTCTCTTTGCCTCACACCCTCCCACTCTCTCTCTATCGCCCCCTTGCCCCCTCCGCCCCTCTCTCTCTCTCTCTCTCTCTCTCTCTCTCTCTCCCCCTCGCTCTCTTCCCTCTCTCTCACTCCCTCCATCTCTCCTTCCTTCTCTCTCACTCTCTCTCACTCCTCTTTCCTCTTTATTTCTCCATCTCTCCTTCCCTCTCTCTCTCTCTCTCTCTCTCTCTCTCTCTCTCTTCCTTCACCTCATCCTATGCTCTCTCTCTCTCCCCCTCCCCCTCTTCCCTCCATCTCTCTCTCTCTCTCCTGCCCGCCTGCCCGCCCCTCCCTCCATCCCTCTCTCTCTCTCCATCTCTCTACCTGTCTCTCACTCCCACCCACTCCCTCTCCCTCTCCTTCTCTCCCACTCTCTCTCTCTCTCCCTCCCTCTATCACTCCCTCTATCTACCTCTCTCCCTCCATCCCTCTCTCTCTCTCCATCTCTCTACCTGTCTCTCACTCCCACCCACTCCCTCTCCCTCTTCTTCTCTCCCTCTCTCTCTCTCTCCCTCCCTCTATCACTCCCTCTATCACTCCCTCTATCTACCTCTCTCCCTCCATCCCTCTCTCTCTCTATGTCTCCCTCTCCTACTATCCTTAATTACCTTTCTCAATTTGTCCTTAAAAAAAACCCTCCCTCCCCTTCTCTCTTTACCTCGTCTTTCACCCTTCCACTTTCTCACCCTTTCCTCTTTCCTCCAATTTCTCTCTCTTCCACCTTCCCCCACTCCCTTCTTTACCACTCTCTTTCCCTCCCTCCCTGTCTCTTCCTATGCCTCCAATCTCTCTCCTTCTCTCTCCCCCCAACTATCTATGCCTACCTTCAATTTTCCTTCAAAACAACCCTCCCAAGAAATGTATCCCTTTCCCTCCCTCCCCTTCTCTTTCCCCCCTGGCTCCATTTTTCTCTCCTTACCCCTTCTTCCTTGTCCCTAATCTCTCTCCCCTTATAGCTTTGGGCTCTCTCTCTCCATCTGCGCCTCTCTTCTTCGCCCCTCTTTCTCTCCCCACCACTCTCTATTTTTACCTCTTGCTCCCCATCTTTCTATCTCTTTCTACCCCTCACAACCTATTCCTCTTATCCTTCTATCTCTCCCTCTCTCTCACATGTACACACTTACTCTCTCCTATTCTCTCCCTCTTCTTTTGTTTTCCCACTTTCCCTTCCTCACTATCCCCCACCTTCCCCTCTTTACATTTATCTTCTTTCATCTTCATCTCTACCCCTTTCTCTTATCCTCTTTCCCCCTCTCTCTCCACCCCACTCCCCATCGCTCTCTAAATTATAAATATATTTTAAACAAAAATATAATTAAAAGTTATTAAGCTATTTTATAAAATTCACACGAAAAAATACATGAAAATATTTAAAATTACAAACACATTTATATCACAAATAAATTTAAAATTTAAAATTTATGTCAAAATTCATGTTGAAATTTATATTTTCAATCAAAATATATTGTTTTTGTTAATCATTTTGTATCTATTAAATATATTTTACTTTAAATAAATTTCAATTTTCTTTTTAGATCCCAAAATATAATGCATCTATCAAATAATTAATTAAACTTTAAAAACTCCACAAATCATATATTCTATATTCAAAACAATACAATGAAATATCTTCAAAATAGTGTTTCTCCTAAATAAACAAAATATGAATTAAATATATTAATAATAGATATTATTTAAAATTAAATTTAATTCCATTACACTAAACCAATAAATTAATTATAAGAGAAAAAATTATAATAAAATAACATAATATCGTGAATAACATTTACTTGTAGTGAGGTCACCATAAAATGATATCCGTGATTTGTGAATAAAGATAACAAATAAAAATAAATATGGTGAAGCAAAGTTGTTTCTTCCTCTAATAAAAAAAAATTACTTTGCTAAGGGAATTTTCTTGATTTTTAAATAAAAAGACACGTATAAATAACTAAAAAAACACGTTGCTAAGAGCACTTTCTTGACTTTTAAATAAAAAACACTTATAAATAACTATTGACTTTTAAAGATTGTAATACATCTACATAATGTATAAATAACTTTTCCCTTTTGAAGATTGAAATAGATTGAAACAATTTTGAATAAGATGAAAAATTTGTAAAGGGAAGGAAAGGAATTTTTATCCTTCTACTTAGGAATTTGTTTCGTGCTGTTTATGTGAATTTGTTTATATAACAACAATGGACAATTAAAAATGATGATGGTGTTGTCCTGATTTAAGTTTTTTGTTAAATAGTTGGATTTTTGAATGCTTGTTTCAGCTAATAGTTGCCTTAAAGAAAGGTGGACCATAGTGTTAGCTTGTCCACTGCACCCAAATGCAAGTATCAGTAGTACAAGATATCAAGTTGCCAAGGTAACATTTTCAGCATCTCCATGCACTCTAAGTCTTTCATGAAAAACCGAAAACCCACTAAAATTTTCATGAAAAACCCAAAAAAAAAAGCCAAAACCCAGGAAAAGAATACAAACCAGAAGAGCGAAATAGCGATGGCTATTGCTAAAGAATACACAGAAAAAAGAAGCAGAAATGAACCAAGTGCAATGCTAAATCAACCCAATGCCCAATATGATGTGTCTTGCTAAGCCCACCTCAACAACCCACCCCCCACTATCCCTTGCTCTGTAATGGCATTCTGTTGTGCAAAAGGGTTTAGCGAAATACAAAATCGAAGAAGATAAAAACATATGTATTTCAAAGAGATAAAAACATATCTATTTTCATGAATAGAAATAATTATTATGTAGACTTACAATTAACAGAGATAATAATACATACATACATACAACATATATATATATATATATATATATATAATATATATATATAAATAGATATATATATATATATATATAATATATAGATATATATATATATATATATATAATCATTATATATATATATATATAATATATTATATATATATAATATATATATATATATATATATATATATATATATACCATTAATGAAATCGGATGGCATTCAAACAAAAGGAATTGGATGGTCTCTTTTTTAGAACTCCCGTCCCGTACTCCCACTCAAACGGATCGTGCTCTGCAGCATGCAATTCATAGAAATTTCCATGGGATTATAGTTCTCCTTTTAGATTCCTTCGACATGCCTTGAGCGCTCAGAGGATGGTCAAGACCCGCGGTATGCATGCTTTTGCATTCTCTGTCTGGATGCCAAAAAGTTAGGCATCAACTCTCGCTCCGTTGTGTGCCAACGAGCGGTTTGATTCCTTCTGTCCACTCATGGAAAGCATGGAAAGCTCAATCCTTATTCATTTCCTCGTCTCCACAATGGTTATGTTTTTTTTCAGTTTACTATTTCCTAGAACACATCATGGCCATTATATTGTGGAAGAATATATGCAACTTACCATGAATTATATTGTGCCCAAAGATACCATAAGGTATTCTAGTACCTATTTGGAGGCATGAGCTTCTCCTACTATTGGTGCAAAAATAAGAAGAGTTTCATCTACAAATTGTTGATAAAATGCAATTCGATCATCCCCGTGAAGTTCCATACCCCTAGTTTTCTTTGAGGGTACCATAGCCTTAATAGCTCAACTCATTCCTTTTTCCCATTAGAAAAAAGAAGTAGGATAATGGGTCCCCTTGTGTAATTCTAGAAGTTGGACTAAATGTTGAGGAGGGTGGTCCATTTATGAGAATCAAGAAGAAGGACTTGGAAATAAGAGAGATAATCTAATTTATCTATTTGTCAGAAAACCCAAAGGTGAATAGGATGTGATAGATGTATTGCTAGTTGAGTCTACCAAAATAATTGGACATGTCAAGCTTAATGACGATACACAAATATCGAAATCTTTATAGATCGAATCAATTCATGGGCCAAAATGATGCTATAAAGGATTTTTCCATCTTCAACATAACTAGATTTCTCCTAGAAGATGAGATTTTACATTCTTTGTCATGTCTTTCTTAGGAATATGAGTGAAGTAGGTGGCATTGTGTTTGTGAGTATTGGGGATGTTATGCAAAATACCAAACCAATTCCCAAACATGTTACTTAATGATGACCTAATATGATGGAAAGATGTCTAAGGTAAAGCCATCTGGTATATGAGTTTTGCTTTGAACATTTAAATAGCCACTAGTTCCATGTTTTGAATTGATATCTACATGAGAAAGGATTTGTTGTGCTTCTAAGTAATTAAATTGGGAATGTTCTATGTAATTATTTCAATAGAATCGCTTAAATAAATTTTTGTTTTAGTGAGAAAATTATTAGTAGTAATTTGTCAATTCCTTTTCAATGTTAGCATCTCACTATAACTTCAAACCTTAATGGTGTTTTAGGGTTGAAATTATGTTATGATGTTGATGTTAAAACATGGATAAATGGAATAATTGTATGTTCGTCTCTCCTTCATTAGCCATCAATCATTTACTTATTGCTTCTAGAAGACTTCCTCCTATTTGTTACACTCCCCAAATTATACTTCATGTGTGTTTTCCCTAGTGATAAGTTTCCTTGTTCTACCTTTCAGGATGATATTATACTAAACATGCTCCATTTACTCGATCAAATCCTTCTAGGATTTAAAAATGTCTTTGAATTCCTCTTTATTACATTGTCAAAGATAAATCGAGATAATTTAAATTCTTTGTGGAAGTGATATATTGCAATAAATATGCCCATTGGAGCTTCTTCCACTATTTAGCCAAATTTTGCTAAATATATGGATTATTTAGCTAAGAACATTCAAATCTAAATGGATATTTTTTTTGGATTCATGTCCAATCTAATTTCAAACTTATTAGCCAGTCATTCAAGTCCATGCATGCAAGAACTGAGGTTTCAAAGCCAATTTTATGATCATTAAATATTTTGAAAAAAGGAATTTACCTAGTCTACAAACTATGCAATGAAGGTCCCCTCTTATATTATTCTAGATGTGAGTTCCATTGGATGTTTCCAATTCAATTAAAGTTATGCTTTGATTAGTCACTTTGAAAACCTATAAATGTGTGTTCGGTCATGTTATACGTATGATCTAAATGGAAAGTGACATCCACCCATGTTATTTACCTATGTTATCCACCGAGGATATGCACCCATTGTATTTACCCATGCTATTGTAACTCAAGAAGGCACCAAGAATACTATAAGTAACAAGCTGCGCCCTCTAAAATGACAAATGGGTCCTCCATAGTGTAGGATAAATGATTAAAACCATTTACTAAATTCTTATAAACCGTAAACCCTAAATGCTAAACCACCCTAAACCTTAAACCCTAATCATTTTATAACATTTTAAAAATCATTTTGTAACTTTTATTATATTTTTTATTAAAATAATTTACTAAACTTTAAACCCCAAACCTGAAACCATAAACCCTAAACCTTAAATGGTCTAGGGTTTATGTTGAAAGTGGTCTGTAACTTTTATTTAAATGTTTAGTAAAATAATTTACTGAACCCTTATAAACCCTAAACCATAAACCCTAAACCCCAAACCATAAACCCTAAGCATTTTATAACATTTAAAAAAAAGAGTTTTTTAACTTTTATTTAAGTGTTTGTTAAAAGAATTTACTAAATCCTTATAAACCCTAAATCCTAAAACATGAACACAAAACCCTAACCCCAAATGCCAAACCCCAAACCCTAAATACTAATCATTTTATAACATTTTAAAAACCATTTTATAACTTTCATTTAAGTGCTTATTAAAAGCATTTTCTAAAGTGTTATAAACCCTAAACCCTAAAACCTAAACCCAAACCATAAGTATTTTATAACATTTTGAAAAGTGTTTTGTAACTTTTATTTAACATTTTATTAAAATAATTTACTAAATTGTTATAAACCCTAAAACCTAAGCCCTAAACCATAAACCCTATATCCTAAACCTTAATCATTTTATAACATTTTAAAAATTGTTTTGTAGCTTTTATTTAAGTGTTTATTAAAATAATTTAATAAAGTTTTATAAAATGTAAACCCTAAGCCCGAAAGCTTCATTAGCTTCATAACTTTGATTCTAACTATAATATCACTAATTTAGCTTACAATCCTTTTGTGACCATAACAACGATCATGTAAAAGAAACTAGGGAAGTAAAGGTGAAGATACTCCCACAAGGCACACCAAAGGGCCTTTGTAACACATAGAGAACCTATGTAGTTAGACTCAACGTAACTCCATTGCTATACAAGAATTTTGGAAATATGTAATTGAATAGAAATAGGAGCATTGAAGAAGAATATATGCAACTTACCATGAATTATACTTGTACCCAAAGCTACCATAAGGTATTCTAGTACCTATTTCGAGGCATGAGCTTCTCTTACTATTGGTGCAAACGTAAGAAGAGTTTCATCTACAAATTGTTGATAAAATGCAATTTGATCATCCGTGTGAAGTTCCATACCCCTAGTTTTGTTTGAGTGTACCATAGCCTTAATAGCTCAACTCATTCCTTTTTGCCATTAGAAAGAAGAAGTAGGATAATGGGTCCCCTTGTCTAATTCCACAAGGTGGACTAAATGTTGAGGAGGGTGGTCCATTTATGAGAATCAAGAAGAAGGCCTTGGAAATAAGAGAGATAATCTAATTTATCTATTTATCAGAAAACCCAAAGGTGATAAGGATGTGATAGATGTATTGCTAGTTGAGTCTACCAAAATAGTTGGGCATGTCAAGCTTAGTGACCATACCCAAATTTTGAAATCTTTATAGATCGAATGAATTCATGGGCAAAAATGATGTTATAAAGGTTTTTTCCACCTTCACCATAACTATATTTCTCCTAGAAAATGAGATTTTACATTCTTTGTCATGTCTTCCTTAGGAATACGTGTGAAGTAGGCGGCATTGTGTTTGTGAGTATTGGGGATGTCACCATTATCTCCATTTCTTGTTGTTTTGCCTGTTGAATCTTGTTACTATCGAACTTCATTATTTTTTTATATTTTCTTGGTTGCTCTCACAAATATTTCTACAGTTTTAAATATCTATTTGTTTGAAGCGTGATATGGTTGGGTTTCTTACAAGGTATTTTTAACTATTATTTCTTTATATCATAGACGAAGTGCTAGGTGTATTTGACTATACACAATGAGCTTGTTGATCAATTAATGGTGAGGTTGAAGTAACCAATATTCCTAAATTGATTTTCATTGGCATTTCCATTAATATGTCATCCAGCCTAGAATGCTTCGATGCAACTTCCTGAGTATAGGTATGCTTGGATTGCATTTTATCTTGACCATAATTTTCTTCTATAATTGTTATTGTAGTAACAAGGGGTGACTCAAAAGTGAAGTCGATGTTCAAAACTTGTTTTTTCTCCTGTTGGGTTTTGTTTACTATCCTTGGTCCTATGTCTATGATGAACTTCCATTTTCTATGTCATGTTTGTGTGGAGTCAATTTCTTATGTTCTTGTATTTGCTGAACTACCATCATTTTCTATGTTATTTTTTTCAATTAATACAATTGTTCCATGTCCAAGAAACTGTAAGACGTGAGGCTCAATAGATTATGCTAGAAGTTGTTGCAATTTTCTAGGCTTCTCTTTTTCTATGCTTTTCTATGGTATGCTAAAAAAAAATTCATGCAATTTAGTGTAGATTTTATTTTTTTGTGGGTCTTCAAGTTGAATACGTGCCAAGATTTCATTCCCATTGATTGTAGATGTTTACTTCACTTTTGTTTTGAACTCCGCAAATATTTTCTTTCATATTCTTAGGAGATCTGTGAATATTTTCTTTCATATTATTAGGAGATTATGTCATAGGTACTGATAGGTCAAATGTAAATGACCTTGTAAAATTATGCTTCCATTTCTTCTTCTTCTTAAACGTATGAAAGCAGTAAAAGTATATACCCTTGTTATTCTCAAGCTGGTGGTAAAATTGGGAATATTATGTTAGATTATGAACTGATTCTGTAAACATTTGGTGCGTTGTAGGTTGATACAGAACCTCTTCCGAGTCTACATCTGAAGAGTAGACATACCAAACTTCAAATATTTTGACAACTGAATGTGCAATGAGGGAGGGAACATTTTTTGTATGTGTTGAGGTACCCTGTATTTGTTGGAAGATTTCTTGCGAGCTAACTAGTGAATTTTGCTTCACGGGCTAGCCAAATTACTTAAGAGGGGAACAAAATGGAGTTATTTTCATTTTTACATCCATACCAATTCATATTCAACATGTCACCAATGTGTTTTGCTCAGTTGTAGATTTTTGTCGTCATGGTCATTTGAGCAATTTCTTCTAGCAAAAATGGCAATGGTAACCTGTCCTTTTGAATGGGGGTTTGGTTTAATGAGTTTTGTTTAATATATTTATTAATTTAAAAATCAGAATGTAAATTCTTATTTTGATTTTAACGTTTTATTTTGAATGGAATAATAGATATCATGCATATCTGAAAAATTAATTGTTCACATTATGCCACAAAATTGTAAAAAAATAACAAAAAACATAACACTATTGTTGAATCTAACAAGTTTAATGGAAAAGAAATATTTATACTATCATCCCATTATGTTGTGATTTGTTTCCTTGGAATGTCATTGATAAATAAAAAAATGACATGGCATACATGTTTTATGTAAGTACTATTTATACTATCATCCCATTTTGTTGTGTTTTGCTTCCTTTGAATGTCATTGCTAAATAAAAAAATGAGATTGCATACATGTTTTATGTAATGTGTTTCGAATATATATCCCTAATAGTTGACATATCAACGAAAGTAGCGGAACATCAAGCCTTAATCTTAGATTTGACTCAAAACTCAACATTTAATTTAATGCTCACTAGGAAAAAAATTAGAAATACGAAAAAAATGTAAGATATAAAAAACTTATTTTAACAATATATATTTAACCTAATAACATATATTTTAACAATATATATTTAACCTAATAACATATATTTTAACAATATATTTTTAAATATATATTTTAACAATAATATTTAACCTAATATTGAAAAAAATGATTCACTGAATTTTGAGATAAGTATTTTATTATATTATCTATCATTTAAAATTTCTTAAAAAAAAATTATAACTAATTATTTTTAATTACTAATAAAAAGAATTGTTAGTGCATATAATTTTGTTTATCAGTAAAAAAATTATTTTATTTATTTAAAAATATATTAAACCATATGAATTCTAGTAAAGAATTTTGTTATTAAACAACCTATCGTCAAATTATATTTTGACAATTTTATTTTTTCTAGAAAAAAAATTATAATAACTTTTCTTGGTGGTGAGTAATTCTGTGAATTCTCTCTTGTAATGTTATTGCCATGCTATGAGTAATTTTGTGAATTCTCTCTTGTAATGTTATTGCCATGCTATAAAAATAATGTTTTACTTTTAGATTTGTATTTTACCATTAACCTTTAATAGTTCAAATTGCCAATATTTTCTTCATTTCAAAATCAATAAATCGTTCTTTTTAAATGTTATTTTTAATCTTTTACTTTGACTTTTATAAATTTAAATGTTACCTTTAATCTTTTACTTTGGCTTTTATAAATTTAAGAGATAATCTTTTTTGTGTGCTTTATTTATTTATTTTAACGGTTAAACTTTTCTTTTGGTCGTAGAGCTTTCCAGAATGGAATTAATATTCGGCTTTCAAAATTTAGTTAGCTTTTTGCTTTTTTAGGCGGTCAAGAATCTTAAATTCAAACTTCGTACTTTTAGTTCTAATCACACTAGAGGTAAGGAAGTAATTTCTGTCCATTCGAATTATCTTAACATTCTATAGCTGCGCCTTTCTCCTTCGATCCTTGTTTTAAAGTATTTTTTATAAAAAAAAATCCGCAACTATGGATATGGATATCATTTATGGATAATTTTGTTTGAAGATTTGAAGCCATGCCTTCTTTTCGAACCTTGTTTTAAGGTATGGTTTATAATTATTTTGCTGCAACTCGTGTTCCATTATATTTATTTTTAGCGTTCCATTGTCCGATCCTCCAACTATGGATATGGATAGGGTTTATGTTTATGAATAATTTTGGATAGCGTTTATAAATAATTTTGTTGGCATATTTGAAATGTTAAGCGCATTTGAAATGGAAAGCACTTATTGATACTTTTTGTGTTCCATTACAATTAGTCCTTGAGATTTGTCTGTTGTGTTCCATTACAATTAGTCCTTGAAATTCGTCCATCCTCACACTTACAATTAGTACCCACCTCAGCCAATTAAATTTGCTTCTAAAATATAAACACAAATAATAGCAAACCCTGGATGGCTACAGAGCGCTTCGGTTACATTGTCTTAATGCACTAATACATTAGAAATACATCTTATCAGAGAAACGAAGGAAACGAAGGTATTCAAAAATATTTATAATAATTTTTTTTTAAATTTATTAACTTTGTTTATTCTTC
>APFE031367634.1:0-33793 GCA_000404065.3 Pinus taeda
CTTCCCACGGCTCATTGAAAATAGGGTGTGTTGTACCATCCGGGACCAGTCAGGATAGTTCTCCTTGCCAGTGAGAACTATTCCTATCATAGAGATGATTGAATGCATTCTGTAAAAGATTACTTCTGCTGATATAAAAAACTTTTGTTGATAGACTAATACTTCTGATGGCGAAAAAAATTTGCTCTTATCAAGAAAAAACTTCTGCTGCTAAAAAAATGATTTTGATATGGAAATATATTCAAAATCATTCAATATTCTGCTACGCCATTTATATATTATTGATCATTGAAATGAATACTGATAACATATATCACCATATATATCACCGCAAAAAAAAATGTTTGAGCGCTTGTGTTAACCCTACCACCGTATCATATATCACAGTTATCACATAAAAAATTTGTGTTTAAACTGTAATATATATCACGCATATAGATAATTGAGCGCTTGCTGCCACTGTAATATATATTGCTGCATAAACAAATGCGTGCTTGTGTTACCACTCTCAATTGGAGCACGTTATCACCTTATCACATGCTATCACTGTATATCAATCAACATTTGATAATGGATATCAACTAGGAAGCCGTTTTGGCACATAAGCGCACTGTTATGGACCTTTTTTTTTGGATCAAGATGTGGGGCAAGGCGTTTATACGGACAGCGTTTCAACCACCTCAATACATATCAGACAAACAGCGTTTTATCACCTCAATACAGACAGCGTTTTATCAGAGAGACAGCGTTTCAATCTAGGCATTTACACGGACAGCGTTTGAAAAACAAAACCCAAACTAGTTTTGAGCTAGTATCACCGGAGATGCATCGACTCATAAGCTTTCATTAATGTGCAGTGAGTTACCATTGTGCACAGGCGCTAGGATGGTTCATCGAGATCTGATCGAATTCAGAGAATTATCACAGAGCTGATGACGGATTAGAAGAGTAACGCACGTTTTCTCGTAGACAGCACGCGTTTCAATAATTTTAAACAGCGTTCTAAATATCTGATACAGTCAAAACAGCGTTTCATATTATGAACTTAACGGTGACAGTCTATATCATTACCATATTGCGTTATCTATCAGGGCAGACTCCGAGCGTTTTTGATATCTGATACAGCGAAAACAACATTCGAGGCTTCTCAATTTCTGAATCAGCAGTTACGCATTCTGTGAGACAGCGTTTCCTTCAGGCATGGCAGTGTTTCTTGTCAGGCATGGCAGCGTTTCTCCTTCAGGCATGGCAGCGTTTCTCCTTCAGGCAGCGTTTCTCCTTCAGGCAGTGGGCAGAGGAGCAAAAGGCAGGCAGTGGACAGGAGTTACAAAGCAAGGTTAAAAAAAGAACCTGGGACCTGTGCTCTGATACCATGTCAGGCCAGGAGTAATTCCAGAAAACTGATTCATTTATTCATTTAGCCAGCTATCTATTATATACATGAATGTGATTGTTCAGTTCATCTTCTTGATGACTGTTCAGATTCAATTCCCCCAATCACTGAGGATGAGGTGTCAACACTATTAATGTCTTGGTTATATAATGAATCCCTAGATCTTTAGGGTTTGGTAATTGAGAGTTTATAAACAAAACCATCGTAATAATCATAGTTAGATCCTAGAAATGAAACCCTAGGTGTATATTCGTTTGTCTGATCGAAACCCTTGTCTAGTCAAAATTGTTGTATATCTATCTTTGATGTATTAAAGTTTGTGTATTGGGTTTATCTAGTAGATATTGTCGTGAAATACTAGTGCATGATCATACTGTTGTGATATATCTAATCCAAGATATGAATATGCAAGTACGCTAACTTCATTATTAATACTCATGTTTTAGTTTGTGAAATCTAGGGTTTGTAACAAAACCCTAGTAGGAATTGATATTCTAGGACATGATGATATTGTTTTCGATTGTTGATATGATTTTACTTTAATAATAAAAATCTAAGGTTTGTAACAAAACCCTCGTAGAGATTTGTTTTCGATTGTGGATATGAATTTGATGATAAAATCTAGGGTTTGCAACAAACCCTAGTAGAGTTTGTCACGCAACTATAAAAGTAATATTAAAAGACCTAGATGTATAGTACTGTGATTTGAAACGAATTTGATTGAATTGTTGACTTTATGTCTCAATGATAAAATCTAGGGGTTTGTGACAAAACCTTAGCTAGAAGTTGAAGTCTAGTATGTAAAAGATGTGTCTCTTATCGACTATGAACCTAACTAGGCCTAGGTATTTGGTTTAGTTAACTTAATGCTTCAGTATATTGTACTCTATTGTGTTGAGAAATCTAGGGCATGATTAAATGATTTCTCTTCTATTGATAACTGCTTGTGAATGCTTTTTACTTCTTAGATTAGGATCTTCTTTTATTTATGTTAGTATAGTGTTATTCTTCATCAAACAGCTATCAATGCATAAACCATAAAGAGACAAGAGACACAGAATATAGGCTATCATCCAGGGCCAAAACCTCTCCCACTTGAGAGGAAAACCCGAACAATTTATTCTTTTTATAAAGACCTCAATTGACGAATACCAAGACCAAGACCCTTGACCTATTTTCCACTCCAAGACCAAGACACAATGCTTCCTTGATGAGATTCTTAGTCAACAATAGTCAACCTTCTACTCCTTCCTCCTCCTCGACTTCTCTTCGACTTCGACTTCCTTCTGCTTCGGACTTTTGCTTATTTCGGCCTCCTTGAATTAGGTCTGCAATCTTTGACCCTAATTCAAAAACCCTAGCTTCTCCTCCTAGCAAATGTCCTTGATGCCTTTGCTTAGGATAAAGTCTCCTTCTAGCTTGTCTCGACTTCTCCTTTGACTTGCCCCTCTTCCAATTCAGCTACCTAAGAGGACTACAATTCCTTTCGGCTTTTTCTGCAGCAAATGACCTCTCTCTTCTTCGCACGTGTGATCCAAAACAAACCCAAAAACACTCCTAAAGACTTCGATCTTCCTTTGCTTTACTTCGTTGGCTATAGGGCTAACTTTCTTGACACTTTCGCACTTCTTGTTTCAGACTTGATGATGACCGAAATTTTTGCTCTAAAATGAGGCCAAGCTACCCTATTTATAGTTGTTGGAGCCTCCATAATAAGCTGACTTGAACAAAGGGTGAGTCGACATGTCCGTTGGAGCAAGTTAATTATTTTATTTAAAGTCGACCTGAAGTAGATGCTTGAGCTTGGTCTTGGAGGGCTATTTTACATTTTCAATGACTCATATACAAATGTAACATGCCAAGAAGGGTCCTTCATACATGACATTGACTCTCTTTGATTTTATGACCAATCCTAAGGGCTCACAATGGGAGCCACTACTAAAAATAAAACTCCTTGCTCATGAAACCCATGGGTCGTTTTCCAGGCCAGCCCCTAGCAGTAGAAGGCCCTGTCCAAATAATGAGTGCTAGGTATGGAGTTGTACCCTCTAATATCTATATCAGATGGTGTTGATGTTGATGCTCCCACAGTCTCCTCCTCGTGTTGCTCCTCCCCCGAGTCCTCCTCCTCCTCGTGCTACTCCTCCCCCGAGTCCTCCTCCTCTTTATGCCCCTATTCTAATGGCTCATCTAGCTCTAACCATGAAGGTGACTCCTCCAAGATGGGCACCTCAGACTCCACCCTCCACTAAGACAATACATCAATATTGTCTAAGGAAATGGCATCTAGATCAATTGGTGCTTCTATTTGCTTCACAAGAAATCGGATATTGTAATGCACATACACTAAATCATTGAGGCGTGTGAACTCCAACTCAATCTTTGATCCACAAAAAATTCTAGTGGGTGGTGATAATGGTTGTTCGATCCTCAATTCCTCCTTGACAACTACCACAACGCTCTTCCCCTTCCTTCTCCAACACTCAGAAAACTGAAATGAGCAAAAAAAAGCGAATTTTCCCTTTTCTAGGCGCGTCCCAACGGAAGCAGCGATATTTTATATCGTTGCACGATATTTTGTCGAGATATCGGTGATCTCTCGGAAATATTGCGATATTTCAGCTCGCCGAATATATTGTGATATTTCTGATATTCAACGATATATCACTGATATTGTTATCACTGGTTATAACATCATTGAGCCTTGTTACCGCTCAACCTAGCAGGCGTCCTAGGAGGGAATCCTATAGAGCAACTACTAGGTCAAGGAGCAACAATGGAGCAATAGCCCACTGTCACCTCGGTTAAGGCTCCCTGCTCTTTATGAACTTGCACCAATGGGAGGAGTCCTGGTATGAGAGGAATCACAGGAATGGATGGATCAATGATAAGATATGAGGTGATTCCTAAATCCTCTTCACAAGAGAGGCTCAATTGATTGGCTTTCTTGCTTTGAAAGCAAGGTGATTGGCTCTCTAAGAAGGGCTATGAGGATGCTTTCACCTAGGGTAGAAGGATATGCCTTGACAAGGGGCTTCCTAGGCTTAAGGATACTTGTGAACAAGGGGCTTCCTAGGCTTAAGGATACTTGTGAAGAAATGGATTCTATGTAATCCTTGTGGAAATTGAGTTATAGAGTTGCGAGACGCCAAGGAATCCAAATGGAACCAAACTAGGTCAAGGGTTTGGAGTTGATCAACCAAGGAAGGGCTTGACCTAATTAGGGAAAAGAATAGGATCAAAGGACTAATTTTCTTTGAGATTTTGAACGCAATGAGCCCAATGAGGACACTAACCCAAATCAAGCCAGGGCAAGAATTTGTCTTGTGGATAGGACTTGCTATATCTTAGGATTCCACCATTGAATTTGCTTGAAACTTGGAGGACTCCTAGAAAAAAGCCCAGCACAGCATTCACCCAAAAATCGAAGGGTTTGAATGGCTACAATAAAATTCATTGGATGCCCTAGGTAAATTTGACCACCAAAGGGATATGAGGATTAGTGCCTTAGTGCTTGCACCTAATGGAGTCAAGATACACATAGATTGAGAATTTTCATGAACTAAGAAGTGTTGATTTGGGGTAGCATCAGATATGCTGTAACCATGAAATTTGGTGGAGAGGCTAAGGCACATGAGATCTCCAATACCCAGAAAGGGTTTGGGCATATTCTAAACAGTTTGAGAGATATTAAAATAATTAATATTTTTAATGGAGTCCCTAAGTCTAAACTTAGGGAAATTAAAATATTAATATGAATTAATATAAAATTGTGTTAGAATGGTCCAAAATTCATGGATCAAGCCAGATCTAATCTTAGTCGTTGATTAGGGACTTAATCTCGGTCGTTGATCTGTCAACGAGAAAAGTATAAGAGGAGGCTTGAGGGTCACTTGGAGAACACACGAAAGTGATCAGTCATTCTATTCTCTAGAGTAGGGTTTGCTAAGAGAGATAGAATCAGTGATCAGAGTTGCAGCTAAGGGGCATTGAGTACAAAGAGACAAAGAGGCAGAGATAGTGCTTGAAGAGCAGCAAGTAGCTAGAGAGAGTGACGCAGTAGCAACCAGAGCTCACGCAGGGCCATGCAGAGGCAGTCGAGAGCTGTGCAGAGTCTCAAAGAGGCCAGTGTTGTTGACTCAAAGGGCCAGAAGGGTGACGCAGGGTCTCCTAAGGCTGACGCAGACCCATTCAGGGTGACGCAGGGCCAGTGCTGGGCAGAGAGGGGCTAACGCAGTCTAGAAAGGGCAGACGTTGGGGTTTCTGGGGCAAATTGGAGCTGAGGAGCTGCCGGAAGGATTATCCGGGGTTTCAGCTGGGAAATTTGTCTCAAATTGAGAGGTATTACTGCCAAGGAAATTCTCTGTTGGGTAGGCCGGTTTTGGCACGCAAATTGTACTCTGATATTGCTTAATAAGAAAACGCATTGGGTTTTTCCAGGGACATTAGTCCAAAAATAACGGTGTCATTTGTGAGCTTCTTTCTATTTCCTTCAGTTGATGATCTGTAATGTGTTGAGCATGTACTAGTGTTTATTTTGAGTATTTACATGGTAAATAACTTGTTAATTAATCAGAACAAGTAGGAAGGAATAAATCACAAAGTAGATGGAGGATTTCTAATTGTTAGACTTAGAAACTTCAACATGGTATCGAAGTGTGGTTGCAGATCACAGAAGAACGGAGGATATCAGCCGAGCAGAGCAGCAACAGCAGAAAACAGCTGTCCAGAGTGACAAAAGTTGTTCCTAGCAGAGAAGCAGCAAGAAAGGGGTGATGCAGTGCCTGCGTCATCAAGTTCGAGCCAAGAAGAGGCAGCACAGAGGCTAAGGGAGGCAAAGAAAGGCTCACAGAGCCACGCAAAGGCCAGGAGGGTTGACGTAGTTGTCTGAGGAAGTTGATTTGCCGGTGTTGGGATTGTGCAGAGCCTAGGAGCTCTAACCTTCAGGTTGTTGGGGTTTATGAGGCTGTGGGTAAGTTGCAGAGTGGAGCTAGTGGGGTACTGTAGTCAGAACAGTACCTAACAGGGCAAGGCCATGGTAGAGGGAGTTGTTGCCGAGGCAGATTTCTAGCCAAGGATTTTGTATCAGTGTTGTTGTTGCACAGACGATCGGAGAGGGGCAACTTGATGTTGGCAGAAGAACTTCCAAACAAGAAGTGAAGAGATTAAGCAGGAGTCAAACAGAGAACTTCCAGACGAGAAGTAGACTCAGGAGGAGTCGAACAGAGAACTTCCAGGCGGGAAGTAGAGAGACTCGGAGGAGTCAACAAGAAGAGTTGAGGGATGGCCATGAATGGGCTGAGGGATCAGGACAAGTTGGATGAGGCATCCAACTTTGTCTTCTGGAAGGCCAGGATCCTTTCTGTTCTGTGTGCCATGGCCCATGAGTACTCTTGTTCCACTTCAGAAGAAGTGGGGAGACATCAAGCTGTAGTCAGGCAGACCATAGGCGATGAGGGGCAGGATCCTCGAGGTACCCAGCCTCTTAGATTAGACCTTGCTACGGGAGCCCCGAAGAGGAGTAGCAGTACTGGTGATGTCAGTAGAGACGGATGCGGATGGAGCAACAGAGGGAGCTACAATGCAGGATTCCCAGGACAGCGCGAGGCTAGCAGGCTGCAACAGTGTGAAAGGCACGGGAGTGTTGCACCAATGCAAGATGGCACAGAGAGGTGTGCAATGGTGCGAGATGTAGGGAGTTAGTGCAGCAACACAAAGGTCAGAGAGGGAGCACTTGTCAGTGACAGAGGGAGCTTCAACATCAGGAGTGTCTCTAGCCTGACAGAGATGTCAAAGTTGGGAGATTAGTTACTTACTTCTCAGTAACTGAGTTGCAGTGCAACAGTTAGCACTAGCGGTGCTAAGGGCAGCACGATGCAACATGATGAGAGGGGATGCAGTGCAAACACAGCAGTGGCAGTGACAGGGCCATGGGCAGCAACACAAATGCAGAGGGAGTTGTCGTACAAATGCAGTAGTGGCAGTGGCAGAGCCATGGGTGGTAGTACGAGATATAGCAGTGTAGATGATGGGCAGTAGGCCTAGCATCAGGGACCAATGCCGGATGATTAAGTAATACTCAGTGAGGAGTATTGCTAGAGCACAGTCCTCGCTAAGAGGGAGTGTTGATTTAGGGTAGCATCGAATGTGCTCTAGCCACGAAATTTAGTGGAGACGCTAAGGCAAATGAGATCTCCAATACCCAGAAAGGGTTTGGGCAGATTTTAAACAGTTGGAGAGATATTAGAAAAATTAATATTTTTAATGGAGTCCCTAAGTCTAAACTTACGGAAATTAAAATATTAATGTGAATTGATAGAAAATTGTGTTAGAACAGTCCAAAAGTCATGGATCAAGCAAGATCTAATCTTAGCTGTTGATTAGGGACTTAATCTCGGTCATTGATCTGTCAACGAGAAAAGTATAAGAGGAGGCTTGAGGGTCACTTAGAGAACACACCAGAGTGATCAGTGATTCTATTCTCTAGAGCGTTGTTTGCTAAGAGAGATAGAATCAGTGATCGGAGTTGCAGCTGAGGGGCATTGAGTACAAAGAGACAGAGAGGCAAAGATAGTGCCTGAAGAGCAGCGAGTAGCCAGAGAGAGTGACGCAGTAGCAGCCAGAGCTCACGCAAGGCCACGCAAAGGCAACCGAGAGCTGCGCAGAGTCTCAGAGAGGCCAACATTGCTGATGCAAAGGGCTAGAAGGCTGACGCAGACCCATTCAGGGTGACACAGGGCCAGCGCTGGGTGGAGAGGGGCTGACGCAGTCCAGAAAGGGCAGGCGCTGGGGTTTCACCCAATCCCTCAAAGCTCAACGCATGCATTTAATCACTAGTTCAAGGTCCCAGAAGAATTTCGCATTACATTAACCCCTACAAGAACAATGATAACAAATACATGCATTTGACAAGTAAGATAAGAAGAATAGCATCAAAATTTCGACTTACATGAGAGAGAGAGTATATCCATTCATCAAATTCACATTAGAAAGAAGCTCCAAAGACAATTGCGAATATCCAAACATCATAGTGCATCAACTCCAAAAGTTATCGCAGCAAAAAGTGTGAAAATCTCTCGAGAGATACTAATCCAATCCAAGTGATGATGAGAGGTTAGAATGAGCCTCTCTCATATTTATACAACTCCAAAGGGGATTCAATTTGCCTAATTGGCCTAATTTAGGCCCAAATAATAAAATAATATATAATAATGACATGACTTGGTGACAAGCCCACCGAGATAGCTCAGTAACAAAAAGAATAGCCTCTCAAGAGGACAAAATAATGAATATGATGAGCTGTTGGGCCATTGAGGAGGCCTAATGGAGTCCAAATGTGCCAAATTGACTAAAAGGCTCCAAACATAGTGGCAAGAGGTTGGCCCCTTGTTTTCCAAGCAAGTCACATGTGGTGCTCCGAAGTGGGTGTGGGGGCACAATGGCATCCTCATGGGTCTCCAATTGGATCGATAATGTTGGTAAACCATCTATAAGGATTAGAATGATGACATAACCCCTCTCTTTGTCTCCTACAGTGAGACACATCCTCATCTGGACCCTGGAACATCTGCCAAGTGTGTCATACATGTGTGTAGTGGGCTAGGCATGGTGATCCAGGTGCATCATCCTCATCCAAAAGGTGGAACACAAGCAAGCCCTGAATGGTGCTAGGGATCCATGCAATACTCTCTGCTATGGTGGAGGCCCATGGCTCTTAACGGTCACCCTACGAGTGCCATTGTGGTCCTTTAAAGGGCTTGGATCCCATATAAGGAGACCAAACCCCAAAATGGAGACCCACCTGCAATCCTGCATAAGATCCAATGTGTCCCCTTGCCCTCCAATACATAAATCATTAGAGTAATCAAGTAAACAACTTACAAATCCTGGAATCAAGAGAGCAATTCATGGTTGCATGCCCTTGCATAGTGGGCTTTGGCACGTACAAGTGCCTCCAAGCTCAATAAGGGGGTTAACCAAGGACCATATTAGGTGGTTTCAGCCTTTAAAGGGGGTGACATGTCCATGGTACATCCATCAATGGGTAAGTGGCATGTGATATAGTGATGGTACAGAGTGGGGATCGGGGGCAGGCTCCAAGCCACATGTCATGGTACAAGGGTAGCTATGATGAGGGAAGCCCACACTTGGGTATATGAGTGTAGGAGGGAGCAAATTGTGGTACATGAGTTACCCAACCTTTGCTTTTCCACCCTTCTTCATATGCCTTTTACCTTTGATTGATTTTTCTTCATCACTGCTCAGGGCTTTAGGGGATGAGATCATGATGTGTGGAATATAGCAGTAGATACCCCCTTTTGAGGTGGGGCAGCTCATTGCGCACCAAGGGTTGGGACAATCATGGGTTCCTTAATGTGGAGGGGGCTCATCTAGGGTCCATAGGAACCAGCGTGATGGCCATGAATGAGGGGTAGAGCTCATGTTTGGCTTTTGCCCACGTGCTAAATTTGTATGTCCCAACCATCTTTTGCATTTTGTGGTATATTTCCTGTTGTAAGTGGCCAAATTATGCTTTTTCCTTTCTTTTTAGTTGCATCAACCTCCAAGCATTGTTCCAGGCCTAACCCAAAGTGTGGAAAAGGGGAGGGGGAGGCTAACCCTATGTGGACACATGTGGACCCGGATGGTAAAAATGATGAATGTGGTTAAAATGAGCGGAGGGGAGTGATGTATATGGTGTCGGAAAGCGGGACCACGCAACCAAAATCAGGATTTCCCATGTATTGACATCCCTAAAGCTAATGGCCAGTAAAGGAGATCCCACGAGACTAGGATACAAGGCAAACTACTAAATCAGGCAGAGGAGACGAGTACAAACCTAGCCCACTCTTTCAACCAAATCCCCCCACCAATCCATACCCAAAAGTGTCCATGATAGGTAAACAAAATTACTCAACTAAACCAATGAAAAGTCATACCTTTGGGGTTGGGAGGCCCACCTTCAAACATGCAATCATAATGGATGGGCGAGGGACCACAAGGCTAGCTCAGGTGGCGGAGAAAATGCCACATCGAGCTATCTGGTGGCTACATGGGGCTGTTGGTTGCTGGCTAAGAACCATCTTGGAGAAAAATTTTCCAGTGTTCCATGGGGTCACGTCCCCCCACCTACGGTTCAAGTTTCCTAGCTCCCTCACGCTCCGAGGACTTAGGGAAGGCTGTGGGTCGTTTCTCCACGCTCCCAAAAAGTAAGGTACGCGCGAAAACTTATAAGGGGGCATTTCCTCGATTTTTTGGGTCGAATCCTCCAAAAGGGGTTGTTTCTTAAGCGAAAGCGGGGTGTGCGGTCATGAGGGGTCGTTTCACTAGACAAAAATCACATTTTTTTAATGAAACAAAAAAAATCCTATTTTTTATGAACTGAGAAGGGTTTAAACTTTATTTCAATGTTCATTTCACATTGTTTCATCTTTTCATGATATCCTTCTCCTCAATCGTCCTCTCATCCTTTCACATTGACCTTTCTGTTTCAAACTTCAGTTGTAGACTTCAATTTATTTTGAATCTTGATATATGATATATTAGACTTATGTCTTGACTCAATAAAAATTTGACTCTTAATGTATCAAACTTGACTTTTATTTCAATATTCGATATTCATAGTTGGAACTTCAATATGGCTTAAACTTTAAAACTTTAAACATTTATTTTCATTGTACATTGTTAGTAGTTACATTGTACAATTACAAACTTACATGTATGATGTATGATAATATGATATCATGCTTTTCGTTTAAATTTGTTTCAGACTTCAGTTATATGATTCATCAATTTATCATTTATCCTTCATGATGTAAGTGTTATATATTATATAATGATAAAGACAGTTACATTATAAATATTAAAATTTCAATGATATATCATATTTTTTTATATTTATAAGTTTTTCAGACCCCGACGTCCCCCCACGTTTCTTAAAAATTGGTGGGGAGCTTTTGCTTAGGTCGCTCCTACGTATCCCCGCTCCCTCGCCCCCACATCCCGAAAACTTGGTGGAACATTGAATTTTTCTCCCAAGGATATCACCCACAAAGTGGTGGGTAACAAGCCTCTTATGAAGGTGTTGAGGATCATGCATAAAGAAAAAAATACCAACGGAATACATTTATGAAGGCATACCTAAGGCCAAAGAGGCCATGAAGACTTTGTATAAGAGGCATGACACTAAATACGATCCCATATGGAGAACTATTGATTCCAAGGGATCCCATATGGAGAACTATTGATTCCAAGAGGGACAGAGAACTAGATTCATCAATGCATGCAACAAGAGCATACCTTAGTCATGTATTCTATAATGGTACCCCCTAAAATTAAAAGAGAGCATCAAATAATAAGAGGTGTAATGGTTTGTACTAAGAGGATATACACGAATCCCACAAGTCAAGAGAAGATCAATATGCAATGGGCTTTGAATAAGGAAGCAGTGGCATCCTTGGACTTGGTTTGACCTAACCCACTCTTTCCGCCAAATCCCCCCACTAATCCATGCCTAAAAGTGTCCATGATAAATAAACAAAATTACTCAACTAAACCAATGAAAAGTCATACCCTTGGGGTCGAAATGCCCACCTTCAAACATGCGATCATAACAAATGGGCGAGGGACCACAAGGCTAGCTCGAGTGGCAGAGAAAATGGCACATCGAGTTGCATGGGGTTGTTGGTTTCCGGTTGAGGACGATGGAGAGAAAATTTCTCTTAGGGATATCACCCACAAAGTGGTGGGTAACAAGCCTCTTATGAAGGTGTTGAGGATCATGCATAAAGAAGAAAACACCAATGGGATACATTTATGAGGGCATGCCTAGGGCCAAAGAGGCCATGAAGACTTTGTATAAGACGCATGACACTAAATACAGTGCCATATGGAGAACTATTGATTCCAAGTGGGACAGAGAACTAGATTCATCAATGCATGCAACAAGAGCATAACTTAGTCATGTATTCTATAATTGTACCCCTAAAATTAAAAGAGAGCATCAAATAATAAGAGGTGTAATGGTTTGCACTAAGAGGATATACACAAATCCCACAAGTCAAGATAAGATCAATATGCAATGGAGTTTGAAGAAGGAAGCAGTGGCATCCTTGGACTTGGCTCAACTATTTAACTCAAGGGTGAGAAATGTTAGGTACTACAATAAGTCTAACATAGTGAAACCAAAAACCAATAATAACCAAATTTAGTTTGCACATTGTTAGATTTATAATTTTGCAATTTTTTTCGTGCCCACGGGGTGTAGAATAAACAGTGGCAACGTGTTTTATCAAGGCACTCTATGGTGTAAATGTCATCAGTTCGAAATGAGCAAAAATCCATCCATGGTAAGGACTAGTGTGGCCCAAGCCGATGTGATCCCCATGTGATTTTGACGGCTTAGATGCCCCTGGATCACATCTCCTCAAGCCACAGGTTAGTCCTACAATCATCTCATGTTGAATTTTGGTATGTTCTATGCTTAAGAGCAATTTACTTCAATTTTCTTGTTAGCCCAATATCAATGTCCAGTTTAGCAATCACATTAGCATGATAGTAAAATGCAGATAGAACATAAACATAAACAGTAGAAGACAATCCAAGACAAGAGGACACAAGATGTGGCACCAGCTAGGGACAAACCCCAACGTGGGGAACCCTTGATTAAATCTTCTTTAGTCTTCAATAGTTCAGCAAAGAGATAGAGATAGAGTACAATGATTTAAAATCAATACTGACTTGCCAAATAGGAGATCAGAGATCTTAACCATGAGGATGACTCAATGAAATTACAATTCCAGCACCAAGGGCTGAAGATTTCTATACAGTAGATGTTCACCTTAAAACTGCTTCACCAATCACCTAGAGTACTGCAGCTTCCCTTCCACAAGATCCTCCTTCCTTTGTTGCATCACTGGTTATATCAAAGTTGCAAGTTTGACACCCTTTACATGCTCCAAGGACTGGTGGAAAAATTGGTCACTGGTTAGGGCATCATGGTATGCTGCAGCCTGCACCAGCCCTGAAACATACACCCAAACGACCTCCTAACGCTGCGGCTTGGTCTCTCCTCTTTGTAGTTGTCCTACGTAGGAGTATAGGGCTAACACCAGCCCCTATACTCACCCAACAACCCACTATTTAGGGCTCGGTCTCCTTGCAATCCTTCCTATGCAATCCGTTGTCCAAAACAGTGTTGAACCTTGCCTTAACTCGGTCACAACAGACTTGCAGCTTCCCTTTTGTAACTCGGTCCTCCTACAGGATGAGACAACCTCCACACAGTCACAAAAAGGCTCCTCAAACAATCCTTTTCTTCCTCGCTAGTATGCTTCTTTTCCTGCGGCAAACAACGGTAACTCTCCTCTCTTCCACGCTGAAAGTTGCACTAACCTGCGGATTAGAGCTCCTCTTGACAGTGGATTAGAGCCTTCCTCAACTGCAGATTAGAGCCTTCCTCTAGACAACAGATTAGAGCCTTCACTAATTGCGTATAGGAGCCTTCCCTTTGACTACGGCTAGGGCTACCTTTGACTGCAGCTAGGACTTCCTTTTCGACTGTGGCTAGAGCTCCTTCAAGACTACGGCTAGGGTCTCTCCTTCATGAGTCTTTCCACTACGTCCTCCTTGAGAGAAGACAAACCCAAAACATGTGGAGAGAGAGATCATGAGAGATGTGTGTGACAAATGCCTTGAGGTCTCCTCTATTTAAATGCAACGTTGAGGTTGAGTTGGGAGTAATTTGCTTGCTGGCCGACCTTGACAAATTGTCAATAACACAAATAAATTCATATCTCCATAAATACATGTCGGAATCGGATAATATTTATAGATCAATCCTACACCTCTCGGAGAGAGGAATCCAAGAAAAATATCAGTTGCCATAAATAAGATGACCCACATGGAGTTTGGCCCTAGTTGCTAATTTTAACATCTCAAGACTCGCATAAACTAGCAAACAAAAAAAAATTGCAATTTTTTTCGAATTTTGAAATGCTAAAATTTGTAAACTTATCTTTCTACAAAACTCAGTGGTGGATAGATTGCAGCTCTAAAAACATAAGAGCTACAAGAATTCACCATCAGAATTTTGAGTTACACATGTAGCACTTCAAGTTACGGGTGCCACTACGGCGTATTTGAGCACATCCATACCAAGAGGCACAAGAAGTTGGAGCTCGAGCAATTAGACAAGTTGGGCTTCGTTTTTACTAAAACCTTCGCCTATGCACAAAACAATTGTGACAAAAGAATCGCGATCCAATTGTATCTAATAAGATTGACCCGAGTCTAAAGAGCCACAAAAGATGAATCTGTAAACGAATTGAAATAGTTTGACATAAACACTAATGATCTCTCTAGCGCACTAGTATTTGAGACACCTAACACGATAACATCAATATTTTTGCATGAGTCAATTGGACTAGCAGCAAATAACACTTCATAGGTTAGCTCTTCAAGGGCATATGACAGGTATCCTCATAGATCAAAGTCGAGATTCAAGACATTGTCTACTTTGACATTTTTATATGTCATGATCTAGGTCAACATTTAGGATTTATCCTTCAAACATTTCCAGGTAACTACCATCTCAAATTTTGCATTACCATGTTTCATGAGATGGATTGATGGATAAACAACTATTTTATAGATTTATAGTTTGGAAATGCCAATTTATTTTTTTAAACAAAATTTCCTATAATTTGAGTTTTTCTATTTGCTGATTTTCGCCAAATCTTTGAAGCCATGCTTTGCCAAGTCAATCAGTTATCCCAAGCCAAAAGTTGGTCAAGTTTTTGCTAAGTCCGAGTGTGACAACTTTGATGTCAACATCATCATTAATTAAAACATCCAATAAGCAATCTAGATACTTTTTGGCTCTCAAAAGGGTTAAAGGAGCTTTGTTGGCTAGCGACAACAATAAAGAAAACACTATAGATGATTGACAACAAAAATTGTGTGAGTGGTCGAGGAGTGCAAACAAAGATGTAGATACAAATGAAAAATTGTTACAACTATGACATTGGTTATATTCACTTGAGAAATCCTCAAGGCATGTGAAGTATAGCAACAAATATGAAGTATTCGCTTAATAACTATGGTGAGCATTATAGAGGATCTCAAGAGTGGACTCTACACTTACTATAAAAGTAATGTTGCGATAATCGCGATCAAGATTAAAGGGGTGAGGGTCCGACAACAACAACAACAACAAAAACGTAATAATCGGAATAAAATCAATAAAAATCAACAAAAAATCATTTTTTTCAATTTTTTAGTATCTAAAGCATCCACAACATAAAATAATTTCATTGTCACATTAATATGAAAAGAGAACTAATATATAAGATGTGTAATATGTTTAGTGCTACATCACACATAATAGTGAATCATGACTTGAATCCCGAGTCCTGACTCAACCTCAAAATATCAACAAAAAATATAATAATGTATCTCATATCATGAGTCATATACGATGAAATGAACCACTTAGTAACTAATGATTTCTTTTGCCCCTCTTCCGAGAAAATATAATAGCTTTGCCTCTAGATGAAGAAGGCCCTGGGGCTACCATTGGACTTTGATGTCCTCTAGAAGCTGAAGAACTAGGAGCCAAAGGAGGTAAACCACATCTTCTATTGGTGACCATGGTAGGTGGTGTCACCTCTTCCCCCTCCTCCTCCTCCCCCCTGCAGCTGCTACCCCCTCCACTACCTCCTCCTCTAACCAATTAGTGGTTGATTCCATGACAAGCCTCTCAGCCTCAACCCTCCATGTAGAAGTGGTGTCAATCCCATCCAATGAGATGGCCTCCACGTCAGGTAACCTTTGAAGTTGTGTCACCCACAATCGAAGATTGTAGTAGACGTAGACCATGTCGTTAAGGCGTTGGGACTTCAAACTATATGAGGGTCATAAATTATAAGTTAATAATTATCAAAATAATAAATTACATTTTTTATTATTTAATGAATTCAAAAAATTAATTGGAATTTTTTTTAACCTGTTGCACTTCTTGGTGTATATTTTTTCAAGTACACTCCAGTTGCGCTTGCATCCTAAGGAGCTCCATGTTTGGTTGAGCACTCGAATGGCAAGCTTTTGGAGATTGGGTACTCTGCCAACATAGCTTCTCCACCACACATCTACAACAAATAAGAGAAACATAAGAAAAAAATTGAAATTTGAAAGTTGAAGCAAAGTATGAAGAGACAATGAAAATTGAAACAAACTAAAGTTTACCTGCCATTTTGGTTGTTCTTTCATGCATAGCCATGTCAAAACTAAATGTGCCACCTGTAATCCTGTATATCTCCATTCCTTTAGAAATTTATGCATGTTCTACTGGAGATGACACCATCTTTTGAACACGAGTGAAAAATCCATCCATGACCTCAGCATCAAATATGAAACCACAGAAGTAAGAAAATGTGGGGTTCAAATAGATCCCTACAGCATGAATGGGACAATGGAGTGTAAAGTTTCATCGCTCATCAATCACTCTCCATATCAGTTGTTGTTTCTCAAACCCCTCATCCCCCTTATCATCATAACAACAGCAAATCGATTCTTTAGCCCTATCCATGGCCCCATACAAGTAGCCCATTGTGGACTTGTCTCCATCAACTAATCGAAGAACCTTTACCAAAGGTTCAGTAATGCTACACACTTCCTACACTTTCGCCCAGAAGTTTTCCTGGTATGAAACTAGCCTGCATATGGCCTCTCTCTTTGGTTTGCGACTAAATGACAAAGCACACCACTCCTATGAAAGAAACATTCTCTTCACATCCAACATAGAATTCAAGAGAGATTGAAGCGATATGAAGCTAGTGGCAAATCATGTAATAGTAGGGCGCACCAACTCCTTGTTATTAGTGAATGTTCTCATCAAATGAAGCACAACCGCATGATTATATAATGTTTTTTTGATAATTCAACAATATCCCTAACAAAAAGAAATTTTCCTACGTCTAACATCAAGTCAATGCAATGTGGAGCACAAGGTGTCCAAAATAAGTTAGGATGTTTCTTGATAAGCATCCTATCAACAACAACATAATTTGCAGCATTGTTTGTTATGACCTGGGCAACATGTTGTGGACCCACCTCCTGAATGAACATGTCCAACAAATCACATAATAATCATGCATCTTTGTTATGTGCATATGCATCAACAATTTTCATAAACATTGTCCCCTTGGGACAATTAATCAAAAGTTAATAAGGGTTCTACCCTTTTGATCAGCCTAGCCATCTGACATCATAGTGCATCCCATTTGTACCCATGATGCCCTGAGCTCCTCCAATATTAAAGTGTAATCAGCGTTTTCATTTTGAAGAATATGCCCTCTCAATTCATCATAGGAGGCACTTTGTACCCTGAGCCAACAATAGCAACAACATCAACCATGAGCTGGTAAAATGGATTGTTTCTGGCAATGCTAAAGGGAATATCACTCTATAGAAAACATGTGCCCACCAGCTTGTCAACTTCTTCCTTCTCCTTTCTTTTAAGAGTTGACCTGATAGATGGTTGTGCACCAGGTCTGGTTCTAGGAAAAAAATGATGAGGCAACTATGGGGTTGATTGTAGAAACTGATGTTGAAGAAGAACCACTCTCACGGTCAACTCCCACCACTCCACCCCCTGCCATTTGAATCTTCATAGCTTCCCTGTTCAATTTGAATATCTTTATATTTTCCAATGATTTGAGGGATTTGTATTTGTGCAAAGTTCTACTTCATGTCCTGGAACTTGTGCAAGGTGGAATTCCAATCAGTATACTCCCCCTGTCATATGGTGCCCACATAACTTGCAAGTCAAATTTGATCTATCAAACCCCTCATTTGGTTCACCATATTCCCACAGAGCGTCCAATTTTCTTGGCATGTTTGTTGAACTCTTAATGTAAGATTGAACCTAGGGCACAAGAAGAATTTAAAGTTAAACAAATCAAATTAACAATCTAACATTTTGAATTTTTGACAAACAAAAATAACTCCACTCAATGCAACAATAATGGCAAACAAAACACACTCAAACCCAAGCAAAAATCATGGTAAAAACTTAGGGCCAAGAAGAATTTAAACAAATAAAATTAACAATCATCATTTGAATTTTTGACCAAAAAAAACCCTCTCCATGAAATGCAACAATAATGGCCAAAAAACACACTCAAATCCAACCAAAAATCATGGAAAATATATAGATGACTGAAACCCAAAGAAAAACAAGGAGAAAACAAAAGAATAGGACCAAGTTTGATGCTCATACCTGAAATCCACGCCCTGTTGAAGAAACTCAATCCAAATTCAAAATTTCTTTGCTTGGGATCCTAAATTCCCTCAATTTTTTCCTCTCTCGCCCTTGTAGATTCGTTCTCCTCCTCCTTAGCTCTCGCCTTTATCCTCTGATTGCAAAATGAAACCTAAAAAACCTTTTAAAAACACGTCGTTCCACGGCCTTGTGATTTTTTCACATCAGATAACATTGGTCGATTAAATCGCCATGCGAAAAAAAATCATGATTTTCACAACAGCTATAAAGACTCATGGAGAATTACCAGCCATCCATGACTTCTATATGTCTTAATATATTATACACTCAACAGTCGACCAGCTTGAGCAATTAGCAATTGCAACCATTGATATAACTTTGAGCTCATTAATACTTGATTTACAATACATAATGACATCACTTTATGATGCTTTATTTACAACTTTTAATGGACAAATACAATTTTCTATATATGCTTTTAATGGACTATCTATACTTGTAGCAAAGGCCAAAATTGTTTCTTTCACGGAAACCATAATTTAATTTAAGAAAAAACCATCGATAAATTGAAAAGGAAGAAAATGACACAAAGAAAAAGAGGAAAGGAATAGCTCATGATGGAAAAATAAATAAAACTAATGGATGACCTCTATCAACAAGATTTGTATGATGCGAAAAAAGCAAATAGAAACAACCATTGTTTGAGAAATATACAAAAATAAACTTCAGCAATAGTTAGTAGAAAAAGTTACTTCTTTATCACATACTTAGATCAAGGCTAGCCCCAAGGGTTAGCTCAAATGTTCATGAGCCAGACATGATATCTCTCCCCCCTGTTGGGGAGGTCACCAATTCAACTCTCTTCCTCCCCTCAGGGTTAGGTGTTTGGAACTTGGGCACCAACAATTTACCCTAGTTCCGAACTATGAATGGTGGTGAAGTGTCTAAGAGTTTCCCAGGTATGGTTATATCAATATGGGGAAAAAGATATTTCGATCAATGCACTGGAGCTGCAGGCATAAGCTTGACTGAAATTATCACGATTAGGATTTACCTAATATTTTTGGATGGAAAGAAGGCTCTAATCATTTCTTCCTTTGGCAAAGTTTAATGCTCTTAAAATTTTTAAAATTGTCATATCTTATGGTCAAGCCAAAACTAAAAATTAAAAGAAAATAGCACGTTGCTTTTTGGTGAAAGAAAGTACAGGTGCTATTTACCACAAGATGTTTCTAATTAAACAAAAGGAAAAATTTTACCATTATGTTCTCATATTGGAAGATATAAAAGTTATGATTTCTTTCTCCAATTTCTTCTCAAGCCAAGTCTTGTACTTCCCATTTTCTAGATTCATGTTAGGCACTCCCTTCCCTTATCAAACAAAAGGAAAAATTTTACCATTATGTTCTCATATTGGAAGATATAAAAGTTATGATTTCTTTCTCCAATTTCTTCTCAAGCCAAGTCTTGTACTTCCCATTTTCTAGATTCATGTTAGGCACTCCCTTCCCTTATCAAACAAAAGGAAAAATTTTACCATTATGTTCTCATATTGGAAGATATAAAAGTTATGATTTCTTTCTCCAATTTCTTCTCAAGCCAAGTCTTGTACTTCCCATTTTCTAGATTCATGTTAGGCACTCCCTTCCCTTATTTTTGTATCTTTAATCCTTTGGTCACATTGACCACGTTTGGCCACTGCTAGATTAATATTAAATCTGAAAACTTACAATGGCAGAGAAAGACCTGTTTTCCATTAAAATGTCTTTCTTTTGGGTTATGAGATGGAAACCTTCTGAAAAAGTTTTCGGTTGTCATAGGAACAAGATCCAATTTGGTTTTTGGTTAAGGAGACATGTCCACACGAAGCAGTCTCCCATTTGGTTTTTTCCTGCTAAGAAAACATTTCCACAGGTAAAATGTATGGATGGGCTACTACTAACTTCTCCTACATCTCGAGATAGCTATATTCATCCATGCTTATTTATTTATTGAGACCAAAAGGTGTGATATTTTCTGACTAATCATATTTTCTTTTACTTGTTGGGGTACTTTTCACAGCACAAAAGCCAATAGGTGAAAGAAATGTCACCCAAATCAATCTTAAAGAAAGAATGTGGTGTTTTCACTAACCAACACACTGAAGTCTCCTTCAACACAGACATAAGATTATATATATCAGCATTGTGCCCCAAGGGTCAGCTCAAATGGTTTGACTTGCCATGCCAAAGCCGTGTTGGCCAAGGAGGTCACAAGGTGGAAACCACGTCAGTCCCTTATGGTAAGGCATACATGTTTTCCGTCAATGGAATTTACCCCAGGTACCATTCACAGAATATGAGAAAGTTCCTAGAGGGTTTGCACCTGGAAACATTCCTTGGAAACTTTCAAGTAACGATGCTAATTTACTCGAAAGTGTGTGTGTGCACACATGTGTACCAGCATTGTTAATTAAATGAATGTATATATATCAGCATTGTTTTATTCTTGCCACTACTAACTTCTTAAGAGGCACTTCTTAAGAGACAATCATGGCAGGGTCTTGGGATGCTACCAATGCAGAGAATGTACAGAAACTGTCAATCAAATCTCCAACCACTATCATTTAACGAAAGAAATGTGAGCAGCAGTAAAAGGATTAACAACAGCAAAAGGTAATCACGGTATGGTTCTGGGATGCTACCTATACAGAGAATGTACAGAAAGTGTCAATAACATCTTCGACCACTATCATTTAACCAAAAAAGTGTGATCATCAGTTAAAGGATTAACAGCAAGAGTAAACATGGACGAAGGTTTGAAGGCATGGCTGGAAAAAAGAGATGTGAGAGATAACCATTCCCTTCGACACTTTTATGGTTTGGGTGTTATGGCTTACTCGGAACAAAGCCCTGTTCCAAGGGAAGAAAATTTGGCCTCTCAAAACGTACTATAGAATAAAAGGAAATACTAAAACTTTGAGAGGACAAAATATAAAAAAAAAGAGGGATGTGAAAGAGCCATAGATCATCATGGACAGTCCACATGGGTTTTCTGACAAAGCCTCAAATTAAATCCTGCAAATATGTGGAGCAGAAGGAATTCTAGACAATTCAGAAGCCATAATATTGAATTTGAATGTGAAATTGGGAAGGACACAATAAATATGCAGAGAAAATGTAGCCACCATACTCATGACTAGGTACAAATAAGATTAGCATCCCATCGGGATTCAAAATTAGTAATGGAATCATTAATGGGGTAGAGAAGGCAGAGGAGATTGGGAGTCTCACAGACTTCTATTAGCTGAGGAAAATGAGGACAGTTTCGAGGAGATAAAATTGCATCATATGATCCATATTCCATGAGCACAAACAGGAGATGGACAGATTATCCAGACAAGCATGCAGCGAAGATCCAGGCTCTTTGACAATGAGAATTTTTCATGATGGGTATGAGGAGATCCCCCTATCAAGATCCATTGGTATAAATTGATCAATGTTAATGTATGCCGGTATGCAAGGGCAACTATTCTGCAGCCTGTCTTTCGTTTTATAATGTTCATGGAGATCGATGTCTTAGAGAATGACCATCTTTCAGTAGAACATAAGAAGAATGCTGAACTTCATTGACAGCGCCTTTCAGGATGATGAATATTACACATGTAAACATTCTATCTTTATTGATGGAAATGTTTACACTGAAAAAATATATCAGCACATAAAACCTAATTATGGCAGGTGAACATTAGGCACCCCCCATAAACACTGCATGGAACACTGAGGTGACAGTCTTTGTCACTGGGTTCAGCGCTCCCGATGTGTTTTGCGACGTGGACTAACCGCTTCTTGTGGATCCTAACTCTGGGGATTGTAGCGGAGACTAATGTCTGCAGGTTTTGGTCTAACAGCAATCGTGATTCCAACAAGTGGTATTAGAGTGACAAGTCCAACAAATGGTATTAGAGTGACAGGTCTCGAGTTTGAAACTCACCCGGCTCACGCCAGGGGAGATTGTTGGACATTGGGTTCAGCGCTCCCCGTGTGTTTTGTGACATGGAGTAACCGCCTCTTGTGGATATTAACTCTGGCGATTGTAGCGGAGACTAATGCCTGTGGGTTTTGGTCTAACTGCAATCTGCAATCATGTTCCAACATACAGGTGCACTCCTCAGAAATCTTGCTTGGAACATTGAAGTGAGAGATTCCCTGGCCAAAACCTTGTAAATCATGCTTAAAACATTAAGCGACAGTTTCCCTGCCCAAAACCTTGCAAATCTTGCCTGAAACATTGAAGTGACAGGATTTGCAAGGACTGGGGCAGAATTTATGTAGGGTGGATAATTTTGGACATTATAACATACAATCTTGTGACAGTCTTCTGAAGTACCAATATGCAATAACATACATTGTGAAATGCACCCCTCAGAAATCCTGCCCGGAGTATTGAAGTGATGCAGCAATATGCATTCATTCTTGTCATTTGTAGATAAAAGGCACAACATCTCACTCACTTAGATAGATTTTCACCTTCTGATGAATTCCACATGAATTCGCTGGAAGAACCATAGATATTGAAGTAGAAATAAAGAATCCTTGCAATAGAAACGATAAATACCTTGGCAAAAATTCCCACTCCACATTCCATGATAAGCTTAGCGAGGAAGAGGTCGTCAGCGAGTAAGCGTTCCTTGAATCCTCCAAACTGAAGAAGCCATCGAAACAGGGCCGATTTCTCCAATTCGGCATAGCGATTGATAATTGCAGCGGGAACGCGCCCCTCTGTTACAGCCACTGCCAAATCACCCGGAATGGTCTCCAATGACTTCCCCAGCACTGCCAACGCCAACATCGCTTCCTCTTTGTTCTTCTCATTATCGTTCTCATTCCCCTCGCCACCTCCACCGCCGCCACTACCACTCCCATTCCCACTCCCATCCCCTCCCCCTGCCCCTGTGGCCGTGGAGACCACTTTATATGCTCCTCTCCATCCACCCTCCGCACCTGGCCCAAGCCTTCGAGCGCTTATTCTTCCGCCAGAGTTACTAGGGAAGCCTACCCTCAGCCTCTTGACAGGCGTAGATGCTCTGTAAGAGTGAGCATCGTACAATGAGCACGAGTTCCACCCGGCCCTTGCAACAACCTGACAAGTCGACAAATACACTGCCATTGCCAATTGCAAGTCTTCAGTCAGGCTTCCCTTTTAGGGTTCGGTTAGTTCCGAAGGATATTTCACAACATAGGAATCCGCTGAGAAAACTGTTTGTGCATCTATATATTCAAATCCAACCATTCCATCTCCTCTTATTGCTTTGAAGAGACTATTGAGTAGCTGTGGACCAGTCCCAAGTCACCTAGCTAACGACCCACTAACCTACCAACCGGATGACTGGATCTCAGCCGCCCGTCGTGCGTGGATTAAAGATAAAATAAAATCTAACCATTAAAGCCATCCATGCTCCCCACGTGATACGGGCTGTGTTCGACTTCAGCTACAACTATGAAGGGGAATTAAACCAAGATCTTCTGATATATTCCAATCAAAACAAAATCTGCTGATATATTTTTCCACCATGGCGCTTTGAACATTTTTTTCCCTTTATTTTATATTCATTTTACTTGGAATTAGTGAAATTTTGAGAGAGGATGAATGTATTAAGGTTTGACTTCAAATTCAAATTACATATGGTGTACACAAAGACCGTTGGGAACAAAGACCCTGGAGCGTTCTTGGAATAATTTGCATAAAGATGAAAGCATAAGGTCTGCTTTGTATGATTTTTTTCTAAGATTTATATTATTCTAAGAACATTCTGTCACTCCTTATAGGCAACCATATTTCAATACTTCAGATTATCAAGAACTCAAATGTTTGACATTTTAACAAAATAATGTACATATTTTTACAATTTAATATAATTATTTTTAATTTTATAAAATTATTTTTGTACTTCCATTTAACTTTTTAAAGTCAAATAATGTACATATTTTTATAATAAATAGTTTGACAATATCTTCAATATAATTTTTTTGAACTTAAATAAATTGTGTTTTATGTTTTAACTTAATTTTTTGAAATTTATAAATTGTGTTTTATGTTTTAACGTCTATTGCATTGTATAAGAAAGCTTAACCATCTGTCTCACATTTTAACTAGAGGATTAAAAAAAAAAAATCGAGAAAAGAAGAAATTAAATATTGTTTAATATAGAGTGAGATTATTTTTTTGAATTTTTGTTTTTTTCAATTTGAAAATTGAATATGTAATTTGTGTACACCATCTGTAAATCCTTTTATACTGGTAGATTTTTTCTTTTAATTCAATTACGGATATTATAAAAGGAAAAAAACCATTTCCACCCACATTTATGTCGGAACCTTTCTGAACACTTTTTGAAAATGATGCTAGCCCCGAAAAAAAGTGAGGAAAAAGGGAAAATCAATTATCTTAACGATAGCGAACATCATGAGAATTAGGCATCCCACATGCAAATCCGATCCCAATTTCAAAATAATAAGATTCATCCCAATGTTGATTTCCTTTTTTCATTTTAATAATAAATTTGATCTTGATTTCCTTGTTTCATTTTGATAATAAATTTGATTATATTGGTATCATTAATATATGAAATAATAATAAAACATTATCTAAAAATAATTTTATTGTTGATGGCCATGATATAAAGTCTTATTTAAAGTATATGGTTTGAGGTTTAAATTCCTTGATTTATCTAGTGGATAGTGCGTGGGGTGTACATATGGTTCAGCTGAAGATTATAGTGGGAGTGATCAAAATCTCATGATATTATGTAAAGTGGGTGGTTCGAGGTTCAAATCCACTAATATATCTTGTGGATTGTACATGGAGGCGTACATAGGTTCACCTAGATATTATAGTGGTAGCGATTGAAATCCACCTCATGTCACACAAGTATGAGCTTGGTCCAATTGTCAATTTAATATCCACCATAAACAAAATATTTGAATATACAATAATAATAATCTAGTTTTAAGGTTATGAGATAATTTTACACAAGTTGAACATAGGACTTTGTAAGAGAAAACACATGTCTTCACCATTAGGCTCATAACCCCCCTCTAAATTTGAACTTGTAATCTCTTAGGAGAAAACACATGTTTTTCACCATTAAGCTCACCATCTTCTATGAGTAAGCTTAAGAGTGAAGAATATTGACTATAAAACATTTTAATTAAAATTCATAAAACAAAAACAAAAAATTGAAAAATTGCTTTTATATAAAACATGCACCCTAAGCTTCATTTCCTTTTAATATATCACAAAATCACATGAGGAAAATTGTATCCTTAAAAAAATTCCCCTCACAAGCATATCCTGAAAAATGTGGACAACAAGAAAAGGCACAACCATTTTGACTCTCGACATTGAGAAAACTGACATAGCTCAAATTTTTGCAAATGACAGACAAGGCCTACATGAGTGTTTAAAGGATTTTCAAGAGGTTGGATATTTAGTTCCATTATGTAAATATTCAATGCTTGTTTTAATTCCAAAGAAACATCTCTAATTGCACCATGGTTGACAAAATTTTCATCTACTTCTTTAGGCTCTGCTTAGAAACAATAGCTTGCTCCATAAAACATTAAACAAAGTTGAGGCGTAATTGGATTATCAAATTTGGCATTATTATAGAATATAAAGTTGTTTCCCTACCAAGTGACGTCCTTAAGCTGCATGTTCAAATCATTCAACAATTGATCACATTTCCTTTCATTTTGAGCATTTTGGTGCATTTGACACCGATACCCCATAACCATTCCACATAGATCATTGTGGTTATTGGCCATTAAAGATTTTGAGTTAGGGTAAGTGCTATTAATGTTATTTGTCTTGCCAAAGTTGTTCAAATCCCTATTGTATGAAGAAGGAACGTTTGGAGGCATGACCGGAAAGCAGAGATGTGAGAGATCAGCATTCTGCTCCATGTTTTGTGGTTTGGGCATAATGGCTTACTAGGAACGAAGCTCTGTTCCAAGAGAACGAAATCTGGCCTTGCAAAACGTACCACAAAATAAAAGGAGAATACCAAAACTTTGAGAGGACAAAATTTGAAACAAGAAGGAAGAATGTAATAGATCCAAACATCATCGCCAACAGTCCAGATGGGTATTTTGACAGAGCCTCAGGTAAAAAGCAGGAAACATATGTAGCAGGAGGAATTTTAGTCAATTCAGAAAACCATAAGATTGAATTTGAATGTGAACTTGGGAAGGGCACAGTAACTATACAGAGAAAAGGAAGCAACCGTACTCATGACTATTGCCAGAGAAGAAGGTACAAATACGATTAACATCTATGGGGAGTCAAAGTTTGTAATGGAATCGCTAATAAGGAGAGGAGGCAGAGGAGTTTAGATTGAATTTGAATGTGAACTTGGGAAGGGCACAGTAACTATACAGAGAAAAGGAAGCAACCGTACTCATGACTATTGCCAGAGAAGAAGGTACAAATACGATTAACATCTATGGGGAGTCAAAGTTTGTAGTGGAATCGCTAATAGGGAGAGGAGGCAGAGGAGTTTAGGACGGTTGAACCTAATTTGATTTACAGTTGATTTTACCCTTATCCGCCACATTTCCAAAATATTGTGGAATCTGCAATCTAGAAAAAGATGGCCATTAAGACTGAGGCAGAGGAGTTTAGGATTGCCAAATTTAATTTGATTTCTAAAACTTGAAGAACAGGAACGAAGTCAAACAGTTGACTACACCCCTATCTGTCATATTTTCAAAATATTCTGGAATCTGCAATCTAGATAAAGATGGCCCTTGAGGACTGCATGGCAGACTTCTATTAGAAGAAGAGAGTAAAGAGAGTTCCCAAAAGATAATATTGAATCACATATTCTGCAAGCACAAACAGGAGATGGAAAGATTATCCAAATAAGCATGCAGCAGAGAACCAGGTTCATTGACAATGAGAGCTTTTCCCGATGGGATGGAGAATATCCTCCCGTCAAGATCCATTGACATAAATCGATCAATGTTGACATATGCCGGCATAGTAGGACAATTGTTCTGTCTTTCGTTTTATAATGGTTATGGAGATTGATGTAAATTTTTTATTTTTATTAATGGAAATTTTGATGCTGACAAAATATATCAGCATGTAAAACCTCATATGGCATGTCAACATTATGCACTCCTCATAAATCCTTTATGGAACATTGAAGTGACATATATACTCTCAGAAATCTTGCCGGGAATATTGAAGCTACGGAATCCCTAGCCAGAACATTGTAAATCCTGCCTAGGACATAAATATTTAAGTGACAGGTTCTCTGCCCAAAATCTTGCAAATCCTGCCCGGAACAGGACTTGCAAGGATCAAGCGAGGATTTCTGAGGGGTGGATAATTTTGGCCTTATGATCTACAGTCTTCTGATGTACCAATACGCAATAACATACATTTTGAGGTGCACCCCTCAGAAATCCTGCCCGGGCCATTGACGTGATGTACCAATATGCATTCATTCTTGCGATGTACCAATATGCAATGCCTAACAGGTTTTTATCCGGATGAATTCTACCTGAATTTCATTGAAAAGAAATTTAGATGTTGAAATAGAAATCAAGAATCCTTATAATAGAAATGATAAATACCTTTGTGAAAATGCCGACGCCGCATTCCATGGCAACCTTGGCGAGGAAGAGATCGTCAGCGAGTAAGCGTTCCTTGAATCCTCCAAACTGAAGAAGCCATCGATACAGGACCGATTTCTCCAATTCGGCATATCGATTGATAATGGCAGCAGGAACACGCCCCTCTGTCACTGCCCCCGCCAAATCACTCGGAATGGTCTCCAATGTCTTCCCCAATGCTGCCAACGCCAGCATCGCTTCCTCTCTGTTCTTCTCATTATCGCTCTCATTCCCCTCACCACCTCCTCCACCACCGCCACTCCCAATTCCACTCCCACTCCCATCTCCTGCCCCTCCCCCTGTGGCCGTAGAGGCAACTTTAAATTCTCTTCTCCATCGACCCTCCGCCCCCGGACCAAGCCTTTGAGAGCTAATTCTTCCTCCAGAGCTATTAGGTAAGCCTAACCTCCGCCTCTTGACAGGTGTAGATGCTCTGTGGGAGTGGTAATCATACAATGCGCAGGAGTTCCACCCGGCCCGTGCGACTGCCGGACAAGTCGACAAATAAACAGCCATTGCCAATTGCAACAGCCTTCAGTCAGGCTTCCCTTTTAGGGTTCGGTTAGTTTCGAAGGATATTTCACAACATAAGAAGCCACACAGAGAACTGTGTGTCAACAATATATATCTATATTCAGAGCCAACCATTCCTATTCCTCTTCTTCCTTTGAATATACGATTGATTAGCTGTCGTGCAGTCCCATGTCACCTAATCTAACGACCCACTTACCTACCGACTGGATGACTCGATCTCAACCTCCCGTCGTACGTGAAGGAAAGATAAAGTAAAATGTAGCCATTAAAGCCATCCATGCTCCCCACAGGATAAGGGCTGTCATCATCTACAACTCAACTGTGGAGGAGAATTAAATCAAGATCTGCTGATATGGTCCATTTAAAACAAAAGCTGCTTGTTTGTTCTTCCACTCGATTCCCATGACGCTTTGAACATTGTTTTTAGCCTCCGTATGTTACATTCATTTCATCTGGAATTAAGTGTAATTTTGAGTAAATATGAGCATATCATGGTTTGATTTCAGTGTGAGAAGGAACAAAGATTTTATATTCATTTCATCTGGAATTTAGTGTAATTTTGAGTGAAGATGATGAGCATATTATGGTTTGATTTCAGTCTGAAAAGGAACGAAGACCATGGAGCGTTCATGGAATAATTTGCATAGAGAAGTGATTTGTAAGATTATTTTCAGTTTTATATTATTATAAGAACACGCATGTCAATCCTCGCATCGCCAACTTATATTTTAATACCTTGCATTATAAATATTTCAATTATTTGCCACATTCATTTGACTAACTAAACTATGTACTTATTTTTTTGTATAATAAGTAAAAAGATTGTATCCAATATCGATTTTTAATTTAAATCAATGGGATTTTTTACTCTGGTTGGATTGTATTAGGAAACCTACATAATTCTATTCAAATCAACTATCTCATATTTTAATAATATTAAAATATTGGTATTTGGATATTTTAATTTAAATATTTTTGTTTTAAATTTGGTGGGATGGATTGTACGAGGAAACTTGTATAATTTTATTCAAAATTGACCAAATTGACTATTTTATATGTGTATTAATATTGATTTAGGAATATCTTATTTAAATAAATTAATTGTATAATAATTTGATTTGACTCTTAAGTTTAAGAAGCATATATATTCTTTTTTCCAAAGAAAAAAACTAATTAGATTTATATATATTAAAACAGAACCTAGTTACATGTAAGCTTGCATCCCTTGAAAATTCAGCGAAGTTAATCTGAAAAAGTAACATTTATAGTTATCTTCATGGAGATTTTAAAAACATATCACTCCTCACCATACAGCAAAAACAATCATTTTCAACAAATATTTATCCTGCCACCCCAAATGTCCACAAAGGTTCAACAAAGAAACATCATAAAAAGAGCCATAAAAACACACAAAAATCCATCAGTTACAGAGTGTCGATTTGTCCTTCTTCCCTTCAGTTGCCTACCGTGGTGGTACAGTAGAACATGATACCTTATGGGTCATGCAACCCCTATTTGGAGAGACCATCCGCAACCAAATTAGCCTCCCTGAAAATATGTGTCAAAGTATAGCTCCCAAAAACAACAAGTAAAGCAAAGATGTGCTCCCCCAATCCCTGAAGATCTAGTGGATCAAACTGTGAAGCTCCCTTAAAACCATCGACGACGGTCTGTGAATCTCTGAAAATGATAATGTTTTGTATCTCTATTCCCCTCGCAAACCACAACAAGCCCCAGAGGGCAATCATCTCCACCCTAGTGTTAGTACCGCATCTAACACTCCAATGCAACCTATAACATGTATGCACATCCAAGAGGAGCCACCCTCCACACCCACATTTTCCCCTTTGCATTGCTCCATCAAAGTATCCCACTGGTCAAATAATGTGAGGGGGTGAGAGATACCTGGACAAGTCTCGGATGCAAGGACTTTTTGGCTCCATATGATCGATCCATGTTATAATTGTTGCACATACATGGTGAACGTGGATAGGTTGCTCACAAAAAATGTAGTGGTTGTTAGCCTTCCATATTTCCCAAAGAGTGAACAAGGTAATATAGGCACTAGTCCCACTACTGACAATACTCCATCTCAGACAATGCTCTATGGATAAAAAGGTCCTAAAGGGCAACATGCAAGAAGAAAATATAATAGACCAGACATTTAAAGTGAAACTACAATGTAGGAACAAGTGTGATACCAATTTTTTGCTTGCCTGACATAAGACGTAGCAACACAGACCAATGAAGTCGTGTTTGCATAAGTTATTCCAAGTAAGGATATGATCTTGCCATACCAGCCATCTAAATAAAATTAATTTTAATGGCACAATTGACTTCCAAATTGTTTTGAACCAAGATCAAAGAGTGTATTCATGACCCTGCAACGAGAGATGTTTATAGACATCCACCACCACCACCGATTGGTTTATTTGACACCCCTCTCCGATTAAATTCCTGCATAGACCAACCTATCTTAAACTAGTTACAAATTCATTCCAAAATTGTGTCATGTGTCCATGTTGAGCTGTGTTGCCTCCTTCCAAATTGGTTGTGCCCCACGTCATCCATTGACCACCTGTCCCAAGTAAAATATACCTCGTTGGTGTAGTGCTTCCATAACACATGTTAGAAGTCCTGTATCATTGTTAACACCCATGATGCAGTCTCTTCTTATGAGGATCCGATTGCCCCTTCCAAAGGCCCATCAGATGCAATGAAGAAAGGATAATTTGGCTTTCTAGGAACTCCTCCATATGTAAGAGCCTTGTTTTATGCCAATTTCTCCTTTTTAGAACCATATTGTAAAAGACATTTTTTTAAGGCACTTGCCTTTGAAAATCCTCTAAATAGTGCCCTCGCTAGACAAAAATATCCACATGGACTTAATAACTAGTGATTTTCCAAAGGTTTTAACATTTAGAATTCCCCATCCATCAATGTCGCGAGGCCTAGAGATATCATTCCATTTTATTAAGTGATATTTCTTATTACTTTCCATTCCTAACCACAAAAAATGAGCCATTGGTGAATTTATCTAATTGCCAATGTACAAAGGCAGAGCAAAAAGGTGCATCTCGTTGACAACCATCTGTTGTAAAGCTGAGTGTATCGGGATGAATCTACCTCCTAGAGAAAGAGTTATGTGTGTCCAACATCAATGTTTCTTTCTTAATTTTTGCAATAGCTAATGCTAGTCATGTAGACGGTACTTGTTTGGCTTCAAACTGTATCCCAAATACATGAATCCCTCATGAAACAGTTTATAGGAAACCCCAAAAAGGTATGCAATTTGTTTAGTTACAATAATACTCCCATTTTAGTGAATAAGAACTGACTTATGCCCATTGGAATTCAATCCAGATGTCAAACCAAAGAGACGAAAAATGTGGGATAAAGCCTCCCATTCCACAACAAACACCATACCAAATGTTAAAATATCGTCAACAAAAAATAAATGTGTGACGCATACCTCACCGAGCATCTTCACACCCTGAAAACATCCACTCACCTTTGCCTGATTAATCTTTCGATTGGTCCCATCCATGACCAGTATGAAGAGGAGTGGAGAAAGGGAGCATCCCTAGCACAACATTCATCCAGCCCGAAAGAAGACAGAGGGGAGTCCATTTATGAGGATTGCCAGCCAAGTGTGTGAAACGCACGCCATTATCCATTCAACAATAAAGATAGAAAGTCCAATCTTCTGTAAAACCGTCCGTAGAAAAGTCTAGTCAACACTGTCATAAGCCAGGGGCAGATCAATCTTCATCATCACCGCATCAAGTTTCTTCATATGCATGGTATGGATGCATTCCTGGGAGATGGTTATAGCATCGTGAATGTGCTGAGAGGGAAAATTTTATCCTCTCCGCAATAATCTTGGAAATGGTCGGAAATCAAAGAAGAGAGAAAAGGTTCGAGACCTTCGAAATCAACGCAATAAAGGTGGACTTAATTACCCCAGAGATTGACCTCTCAGTTATGGACTCCTCTACCATCGCCAATAATTCATCATTCATAATATCAAAGAAATGTAGAAAAAACTCCATCGTTCATGCATCTGACCCTGGGCATTTATCTCTTGCAAATGATTTGAGGTCTGAAAGGAGTTTTTCCATTGAAATCGGCTTGTATAGGGCCTCATTTGTCGCAACTTCGAACATGATGGGATATTCCTCCACTCCCCATAAAAGGTCCTCATAATTTGTCTCCTCCCTAGCAGTAAACAAGGTTTTTAAAAATATGATCGCTTCCCTTCAAACCTCCTCATCTAAGTATACCATGTTACCATTTTCCCCAATGATATTATAAATGTCATTACGATTCCTCCTCTGATTTGCATAGTGGTGGAAAAACTTAATGTTACAATCCCCTTCCCGAATCCATATGGCTCTACTCTTCAACCTCCACGTGGCCTCCTGGATTTCCAAGATTTGCTTCTTCCTAGTTTCCAAAAAATTTAGTCTGCTTAGAATCTGTTCGGGAGGCGACTATGTAACAAAGACCTTCAAAAGCTCGTATATCTCAGCCAAAAAAATCGTCAATTCCTACAATAATTATGCCTTTTTAAGTCTCCCCCATGTTCTAGTCTGACTTTTTAGGCTTTTAAGTTTATAAATGATATTGTTCATGGCCAACTTATGTCTGGAGCTGATAGGTGAATTCCAAATATCTTTGACCATAGAGGTATAAGAATCGTCCTACAACCGTGTCCGATTGAGTTTGAAGGGTACCCCTCTTCTGATCGACTGCGCCCTCTAGGTTAAAACAATAAGACAATGGTCAGAAAAATATGAATAAATATGAATGTACCACATGTGACCTGAGATTCCTCTAGTTTTGAACATTTGACCTTTTAGGAAGAAACACATGCTCTTAACCATTAAATCCACTTGATAATAAAATATATTTTAATTAAATTAT
>APFE031367634.1:34822-59550 GCA_000404065.3 Pinus taeda
TTGAAGAACTTTATCAATCTAAGTATATTATATGTATAAAGAGGGCAAATTTTAAAAGTACAAAATGGTTAATCAACAATTTTCTTTTTAACAATTAATTAATTGGTGAAAAATCCTCACTAAAAATTAACATGTGAGAGCCATTAAACTTTAGAAAATCAAGGGGCATCACCACATCAACTCACAAGACAATTTTTTACTAATAGGTCCCAGATTAAAGAATTGGTGTTCTAAACCTTCCGGAGGCAGTTTAAGGCATTTCCTAAATTTATTTGGGTTCTAAAAACTCTCTCTCATGCTATACCCTCTTGCAGGATACTACACATAAATACCTTTCCAACAATGTGTGAAAGACCTCAAATGGAGTTTGTACGCAAAGGTTATGCCACTCGAAAGTTGCCCTTCTTGTGTTGTCCACCCTGATTCGAGAGCATGCAACGTCAAACCCATTACTCATGGAAAAGGGGCAAGCCATATGGCCATGATGAAGAATACTCTAGAAGAGTTGAGTTGTAACTCATATTGAGGGTTGAATGGGTCAAATTTAACCCCTAGTTGGCTATCAAGATGTGTTATAACCGAGTTAATAAGAGGAAAAGGGATTTCATTCTATTTTAGTGCATTGTGTTCCATAGATGAGCATAGTAGCTACGAGTGGATAGAAAGAGAGAAAATAGAGTTGGTTTGCGTTATGTAGTAGCCTATGGGCCGCAAGTCTTACTCCTTTGTACTTGTATCCATTTACATTTAAAGAAAGAGAGAGCATAGAAACCTCACCTTCCAGCTGGGTTTTCTCTCATAAGAGTTTCTAAGAGCATATATTATGTCAGTGTAATTTGTGAGTGTTTAATTTCTCATTGTTATCTATTTTTTGTATTTCATATATGGCATACAAAAGCAAAGAAAAAAAATTAATAAATGCAAGAAGCTAAGGAAAATTAACCCATTTTGGATTTTCGATATATTTTATCACATATGTTGTAATAAATTGTCCAATGGAATATACATAATAGTTGAGGGATCACCATATATCCAAGTTATCAATTCAAGGTTGACAACTATTAATCTTTACACCATTTTGCTCATTTACATTGAAACATTCATTGGCTCAATGTTGAACGAGTCCATGTATGTCTTTCTAATTTGATTGCCATGGGTGGATCGATGTTGTATTATTTCTTGATAAGTCATCAAACCTACATAAAAATGCCCTGTAATGGTGTATATTCATTTTGAATGAGATGCATAAGTCTCAAAATTTACATTAGTGATTCAAAGATCTTGGGAATGAATTCCCCTTAGGCATGGTGTCATCCCCTTGTCTAATATGACCAGAAATACCCTTATTTTGTTATAGTCATTTACCTCAATATTTAACAGTCCATTCACTCCTAACTTTGCAATAATTCTCCCTAATGCTATCAAAAGGTATATTACCCTATGGATTTATTCTCTAACATTCTCTAACATGGGATCTCACCATCATATTTTTCCACTACAACTTTTGCCTTACTACCTTTGCAATGAGCCCTTTCAATAGCCAATGTAATTCTTCATATTTATTAAGCTTGTTTTATAGTTTGACCATAACTTTCTCATAAGAAGATTCTATACTCTCCGATGATAGCTGAAAAGATTAGAGGTGAGGCTAATGTCCTACTAACTTTCGATGTCACACAAATAGATCCAATAACTCAAGATGATAGTCATTATTTCACTCATATCCCATCATTGAACATCCACTGCACTCATCCTTTCATTTGCTACCCATGCAGGGGGAGACTACGATGTTAAAATTTGTAAAGAGGCCCTAAATGAGAATATGGATGTATTACAAAGTAAAGAAATGATTAATCATTAGGTGGACCTAGACTTTTAGACATTAAAATATAATGACAAGGCACTCGTGAATATATGATAGAATCCATCTTGTTATCTCAAAGGGATTCTTTTAAGGAAAGTGTATGTATGTGGTTCCATAGGTCTATTTGTTATAGTTATAGAATAATGACCCTTTATACCACCAAAAGTACTTATATTATAAGGAAATTACCTAGGTTTGAAACAAGGGACTAGTGATCTTTGCTCCACTTTGACTTCAATCCAAAAGGTTTACATAACAGGTTATAATATTTATCAAGCGTGGCTAGAGATCCCCACAAGTGTTGTTCCATTACCAACAAGCTTCCATAATATGACATAGTCACCACCATGATAAAAAATGTTATATTATCAGTCAAGGCCATACACCTAGTAGAGGTTGTTTTTATGTTCCTTATTACCGATTTTCCTTTTCCATTTTAAGCGCTTCACATTTTTCCCTTTTAATCTTCTTATAAACATTAATAACATTTTCTTAGAGGCACAGGGTGAAAGAGTGATTAATAAATCATATAAGTGAGAGGTGTCACCTTCTATTAGTGATAAGGTTTGTCACGTTGAAGATAAAATACCCATGTGAAGATTTTTCCTGGGATCTTTAGTCATTACCATTGTGACAATACTTCCCCATGTAAGATGGATGTTTCTTCAAGGGTTGTTGATTGGATCAAGATTTGTTTAAACATTTTGGTTAGAAACCTACCAATGCCTACTTTGATACTACCCCATATTTGCACTAGCCAAAGAAGGATAGTGAGCAACGATCTGAGCATTTCGTCACACTTTATGAAAAGAATAAACTATCTTCAGAACCTCAGACTATTTACATCTAAATAAAGTAAACAAGACACTTATCTCTACAACTTATCATGGAAGCAATTAAAAGAAGGTATAACACTCTATATTATTACTTACCCCACCCTAACCATTAGGTTGCCTAATTAATTAAGCGAAGTCATAAAATTAATGCAACCAAATGAGAAGTTTGATAATGTTGTGAAGCTTTTACATACTCCACACTAGTAGTTGAGTATGTAAATTTCTAATGGCAAGCTAAAAGAAAAAGTTATTTCACATACTCTTTCCATAAATATGTTATGAAAGACTCATAAAAACGACGAGGGAAAAAAAATTAAACATACATTCCATTCATAACAAAATGACATAATACATTTTTATTATTATTATCAAACTATCGCTTTAAATAAATTTAAGTACTAAACTCTCATTCTATTGTCTTAAGGATAATAAGTTATTAAAGCAATTACTTCATCAATAACAACATTACATTCTTATTAAAACACTTTCATTAATATTGGTAATCTTGATGCTAAAAGTATATATAAGATAAGCGTGATAGTTGCATAACAATATAGTCCCTACCTCTTTGTGCGGGGTTTGTATTTTGTCGTTATTTGATAACGTTTTGTTTCTATAATAATTTTGGCTTAAAGTTCATGTAATAAATGTTAATAAAGAAAAAATAAGACCAAGGTCATGGACACGTATTCCAAGCTAAATGTTGGGCAAAACATCCTGGTGGGTGTCACTCTTGTTTATTATGGCTAAGGAAATTGGCAAAGGCAAAGAGACATTAATTGGCATTTAATTATGAAAATAAAGGAAAATAGGAGAAAATGAAGGTGAAGAGACACAGATTTACATGAGGGAAATTAGAAAGAAAATTAAGGAAAATGAAGAAAATAGAGGCCTCAATGATAAAAAGGCACATGTGAATTAGTTAACAACTTTTGCTCATTCTTTGATAAGGTTCAACAAAGGAAAGAGAACAAGCAAGCAAAGACAAGCAAAGGAAGGAAACACATGATAATAAACACGTGACCTCTTAGGAAAAACACATCCTCTTAACCATTAGTAATAGTAATAAAATATTTTTAATTAAACTATATTAATGTGGTTATTATGTATGTGAGAGAATTAATTATAATTAATATATTTTAATTAAATTTTATTAATATAGATTTTTTTATGGCTATATTCAATCTAGAATTAAATATAAATAGTTGGAAATTTTATTATATATATATATATATATATATATATATATAGTCTATGTCGTTCAATGGTTAGGTGGGGATATTTGGTCCCCACAAGTCTGGTGATCCAATCTTGAATAAGATTATGTGTTACACAATATTTTGTCACACTTCTCGTCCCGTATCCTGAAGCATCAAATGACAAAAGATGTCAGTGTATTCACCATGAAACATGTTTAGAAGCATCCCTGAAGAACAGAAGAAAAAGTTTCCTTGAAAGATTTCTGGAGAAACTTGTCAAAAAACTTGTTTTCAGGGTCAACGTTGTTTGCATCACTGGTAACCCGTGCTAGTAAGGTTTTGCACTATACTGAACTAGCGCTGCCAGCGCGACCTTTATGAAGAAAACCTACGCTAAACCTCTTCAGGTAGTTTTTCCTAAAGTGGAGGAGAAGCTTCTCTTACTAGAAGTCTCGAGAATGACAAGATGGTTATAGGTGAATAAGGATTGGAATGAGATCTCCCATTCTTGGTCCTTGATCCTGCTTTCATGGATCTTTCCCTTAAGATGTGGAACCTCTCCCTCCTTTCATGGGTCCTTAACTCCCTCTCCTTCCCTATAAATGAGATCCCTACTATCCACAACTGGTTGGTTATTTCTTGGCTACCTTCCTAGTGCTGAACTATTGCCAAATACTGCCCATTTTGCTAAGGAGAAAGGAGTGGTTGAAGGTTAAGAATAAGGCTTGGAAACTCACCTAAAGGAGTATTCCAACATCAAGGCTTAAGTGGTTGTAATGCTTCCCTTTACCATCTATTAATAATACATTATGTGTTTGTTTTCCACAAATGTGTCAATTATTGCTCATTTACTATAATACTCCTTGATCTGTTATATGGTTTATAGTGGAATCGTTTTTGTTATGTATGCGTTATGATTTTCCTTGCAGGTATTCATTCCCATCAACAAAGAGGAGATTTATCTTGGAAGCGAAATAATCAAGGATGACACCAACAGACATTAGCATCAGAGTGTGATAGGTCATTTATCTTCCTTTGTGTTTTTTGGTATAAACTAGAAAAAATTGCACATATTTGTCTTTGTTTGTTGCTAGATCCTTCCATGGGACTAGAGGGATTGTTTCTGTCCGCAGAAAGGATTGCCTACACAACAATATGGCGACTCTGCTAAGGAGCTTATAGCCCTTCAAACCTCATTTTTAAGTTTGGTCTTTTTTATTAGTTTGGCCAACCTCCTAGTGATTTGTAATTTAGGGTTATTATCGGTCTGCATTTTGAGTAGTATGTCCTTTAGAGTGTCAAGTTTGAATCTATCTTCGAGTTTCTTTTTATTTTCCTAAGTCTTTCTCGTCTAGTGCATTTTATATAGGAACAGTCACGCTGCCAACACGTTTTTTGCCTTTACAATAGCGTTGAAACCCCTATCAGCACGGATTTTGGCTGTTATAGTCGTGCAGATCCTTGAAAATCAAGAATTTTTAGGGTTTCACCTAGAAAGGTACAATGTGTCTTGATCTCTAAAGTGTCCTCCTTCTCTGTGTGCATTGAATTTTCCATTATTTTGGTTGATTTCTTATTGGTTTGCAAGCGTCCATCTCATTGTTTGAAGTAGTGGAAGTGAATTTTGATTGTGTCTTTAGGTCTTTGAGTCAAGTGAATTTATTGTTTGTTGCTTGTATGTGTGGAAGGAATACTAATTTTCTGTTGTTAAAGCATTATTAGTTCCTTTGGAAATCATAAAATAAATGACATTTGCATTTGCTTAGCTTTCATCTCAAACTTTACTTTTCGAATTGCAATAGATTACATTGCATTGATTATCATTGAGCATATATTACATTGCTTAGTGTTAAAGGCTAAAAAGAAGTGCATTCTCATTCATTAAAAAGAAAAAAGTTAAAAAATTCATGTACATTTGAGTTGAATTTTATTTTACTTTTGGTGAGTGCATTGAAAAAGAAAAGTGAACAATTCATGTAGTTGCATGTTAATCAATGGAATTTCATTTTACTTTTAGTGGATGCATTGGAATAGTGAAAGTGAAAGATGTAGTTAGGGAGCTTTGTTTGTTGCATACTTGATTGTTGTATTAGTTTCTGAACTTATTCCCTATGCTAGATAACTTTCATTGAATTGAAAATATCGTTTTTTCATACTAGTTGCATCATAAGTGTGTTCAGGTGACATCGATCTTGAGCCTTAAAACCGAAACTTAATTGAATATCAACTTAAAATTTATCTCAATTAACCTGAGGAGCATTTGGAACATTAATGAAAACATTTAGATTTCTAGGTTAGAGATGTGTTCCATCATCGTTAAACGTAGGAGCTGTCATTATTTTCCAGTGTCGTATCCCGGGGGTGAAATCTCGTTCCATGTACGGAAGTGTATAGGACCGTTCTCCAGTACTCTCGGGTATATCGGAGGCACTCCATGCATGGTAAGTATATGGGAACGCTCTCATCAAACGGTTACGCATTAGACAACACTATTGTGGACTGCACTTCCGCGTACCATCACGTATATATTGGGAGTCCTCTATAGGTTGCTATCTATCCACAGGTAACCGAGTCTATCAACTTGTATACCATGATACACCGAACACAACATTTGGGGAGATTAGATGTCGTGCATTAAGTCCTTGGTTCTCCAAGGTGTATATTATTGTTCATGGTTGCTTGGTAAACCCTCATACATAGTTTACCCCTTTTTGATTTATTTTTTTTGGTTAATTTCTAAAATAAATCGACCATAGACCTTATCAGCAGCCGTAGGTTCCCTTGCAATCACAATAATGACCTTACCAACAACCACTGCCACAATTGCAGCAAACACAATAGGGGCCTTACCAGCAACAATATGGTCAATTTTCTTCGTAGACTCCATACGTCTAATATGGTTACCAAACTCCGTATTGTCAAACTCCTTATGTTCAACCTTCATATGGTCAACCTCCATATGGTCAATCTCCTTATTGTAATCCTCCATATGGTCAACCTCCTTATGGACAAAACCCACCACAGTGGGGGCAGACCCAAACTCAACAAGGTTGGAATACTCAGTTTGGTACATACCAGAGACCTTATACCCCATATAATCCACAACTTTCATTCTTGGTGACGTTGGAATATCCATGTGTGTCACGACTTACAAATGACCCAATATTGCACTCACCATATTGGCCTCTGATACCAACTAAAATACCTAGTGATTGTCCTACATTCGAAGGTAAATGTAGAGAAGAACCTCAAGTGCATGTTATGACTTACCACCTTTAGTGTTCCTCTAACTCTTGGGTTGATGATTTAATCTGGTTGCATCTTTTCCAACACACTTTGATGGGTGCTACCATTAAATGGTACATCGATCTCCCTCGAGATACTTTCTAAGATTTCAATTCTCTGGCCATGGCTTTCCTCACCCATTTCCAATTGCTTGTCTGGTATGAGACTGGAACCCCTCTCTTAACATCTTTGCCACAAACAACTTCCACTCATATCTCTAATCATATCCATGAATGGAGACGTAGATGTCATCTCATCAAATTTGACATGAATGGTTTACCAAATCTTTCATCCCTACTATCACTAAAGACATAGCCATGGGTGGTTGTGTAACTAAGAAACAAGCCATCGCCCGTGCCCATTATTTGGATATTGTCTATTCACAATATGGCATGTTGTATGAACTGCTACATGGTGCCCAATGACCTTCAACCGGTCCTGCATCATGTGGACCCACATATTCACCACCCATTGATGGTATCATTGCATCTGTGGCTCAATGGTCTAGTAGTACCCCAACTTCTTCTACAAAACCTAAATCTACTCTGATCGCTACAACCTCCAATACCAGAGACAACTTAAAGGATCCTGGTAAAACCTCAGAGGTAAATGTTGTCCATTCTATCGCAGCAGATAAATCCTTGAAAGGAAAGAATAAGGGTAAAGGAAAAGCTAAGAAAGATACCTCGAAACAGGATTCTCCAAAACCGTCAGTTGATGATTCATCAAAGCGAAAGCCTAAATATCCTTGCCTTATTTGTGATGAAGATCATTACACTAAGGATTGCCCCCGACGTGTTGAAGTAAGTCATCTTCTGAAAGGCACCATAGGGATGCTAGTTGTGTTGAAGGAACCTTTCCCATCTTAGTATATGAAAAAGGTGGACCAACCTCACACTCAGACTTCTGGAAGCTCTCAAGTGTTGATGAGTGGCTCAAAACCTATTTTCGTAGCAACCAAATCAAAATATTATCCACCTCCTAAAAAACTTGTGGTGGAGAAAGATGCCACTAATATACCCTCTTCCTCCACTTCACCCAATTTTGGTCCTCTCCATATTGAGAAACCCAACACTAATTCCATAATCCGACCACCCCCTAAAGGTGTTCTTCGGAAATCAAAGAGAAAGCCTAAATATCCTTGCCTTATTTGTGATGAAGATCATTACACTAAGGATTTCCCCCGACGTGTCGAAGTAAGTAATCTTTTGAAAGGAACCATAGGGATGCTAGTTGTGTTGAAGGAACCTTTCCCATCTTAGCAGACACAAATGGTGGACCAACCCCACGCTCAGATCTCTAGAAGCTCTCAAGTGTTAATGAGTGGCTCAAAACCTATTTTCATAGCAACCAGATCAAAAGATTATACACCTCCTGAAAAACCCATGGTGGAGAAAGATGCCACTGATATACCTTTTCCTCCACTTCACCCAATTACGGTCCTCTCCATATCGAAAAATCTAGCATTGATTCCATAATCCAACCAGCCCCTAAAGGTGTTCTTCAGAAATCATCTTTAATCCAAATGCATGAGCTGCACAAAACTACAATATTATAGAATATTTGGCCCAAGAACCCTTGATGATGACGACCTTGGACGTCCTTCAAAATTGTCCATCACAACAGAAGGCTTTGCTATCTGCCATTGGAGGAATTGATCCCACGGATTCTAGCCTGATCACTTTTGATCTTGATAACCATTTCCCTCGCTTACCACCTCAACTTGATTTTCTCATAAAAGTTGTTGTTATTGGCAAAACCATTCACAAAATTGTTGCTGATGAAGGGGCCTCTACATGAATTATGTCCATACCATGTTGGAAAGCCATTGGTTCCCCTTCTCTCAACCAATCCATGAATACTTTGGAAGTTTTCGATGGTAAAGGTTTCCAACCGTATGGTATTCTCAACTCTTTACCATTCAGTTAGAAGGAAAAACTGTCAATTTGGAAGTAGAGGTTGTTGACACAAATATCAATTATAACTGTCTACTTGGCTGTATCTAGACTCACACAATGGTTTGTGTGGTTTTTTCACCCTTTTTTTGTACATCATTTTTGCCCATCAAGGGAAAATTGTCAGAGTAGACCAATTGGCCTTCTTTTCCTCTGACTCTTCAACTGGTAATGTACCTTATGTTGGGAAAACCAACATTCCTTATGAAAATGTCGAAGCGAATTGTTTCAAAGACTCCACTTTAATGGGAACGTTTTTCCTTCCTCCTCCCACCAATGTTGCCTTAGTTAACATGATCTTGTCTAATAATGACTCTTGGATCATCCCTATCCCTGATCAAATTGATAATTTTGGTGACACCATGTTGCTTAGCCCCGACGAACTAGATTACCAAGCTGTCCTTATGGCTTCCGCAGCTACATCTAAAACCAATGGCCGATTGAATATGATCCTAGACTCGTATTCGAAAACTTCTTGGCTTGGTTTTTCAGATTCTGAAGATCCATTGAATGAGACTTCCCCACTGATGAAAGCATTATTGAAGTCATGTCTCTTGAAGAAACCTCTTGGAATGATATTCATCATCGTTCCTCTTTTCTTCCTAACCTTGATGGGATTCCTACCTGTCTAGGTGCTTTAGTTTCCCCTAAAACGACTGCTCCTTTTCAAACTCCTATATTAGTTCAGGAGATGTTGTCTAAAGGAAATTTGGGGAACATATCGACAACCATACCCTTCGACATCTCTATAAAACTAGGGACAGTAGAAAACATTCACATAGGGGCCTCTTGTTCTCCTGATGAGATTAAGATCTATATGACCCTTTTCAAATAATTTCGCAATGTCTTCGCCTGAACTTACGATGAAATGCTTGGCATCGATCCAAGCATTATGGTGCGTGAGATCCCAACCCACCTGGATGCGTAACTTGTTTGGAAACTTCTTCATCTAATGCACCCAAGGAAGGCAGCTGCCATTAAAGTTGAATTTGAAAAACTGCTCAAAATTGGCTTTATGTATCCCATACCACTGACAGATTGGGTTTCCAATATCATTCCAATGACTAAAAAGTAGGGAACCATACGTGTCTATGTTAATTACAGAGATATTAATTGAACTTGTCCTAAAGATAATTGACCTACTCCCTTTATTGACCAAATTATTGATGAATGTGCTGGGAGTGAAATCTTTTCCTTTATGGATGGATTTTGTAGGTATAACCAGATTAATATCCTTCCCGTTGATTAACATAAGAGTGTCTTTATCTGTCCTTGGGGAACTTTTGCCTATAAAAAGCTTCCTTTTGGCCTTAAAAACGTTGGTAAAACCTTCCAAAGGGCCATGTCTTATGTTTTCCATGATATCAAACATATCATTCAGCCGTATCTTGATGATTTACCCGCACACTCGTCTAAACGTCAAAACCATTCAGCTCACCTACAAATGATTTTTCTTCATTGTCGACACTATAATATCTGGTTAATCCTCACAAATGTGTCCTTTGCATTGAATCTCGTAATGTCTTAGGATTCGTAGTGTCCAAAGAAGGCATTTGAATTGATCCTCTTAAGCTGGATTATTTCACAAAATGGGTCAAGGCGATGCCTACATACAATGTCATTGGTGAAACTACAACTTTATTTCTATTCAATCATGTTATAGCTCGGTTCAGTGTACCACAAGCCATAGTCACCGACCATGGATCCCATTTTTGAAATCACATGATGACAGAACTCACTACTGAGTTGGGCTTACATCATGATAGCTCAACTGCATATTACCCACAGGCCAGTGGCCAAGTTGAAGCCGTCAACAAAGTTTTGGTCACTATGTTTCAACAACCATTGGGATGCATAAAAAAGAATTTGACATCTTATGTTTTTTTTTTTTTTTTTTTTTTTTTTTTTTTTTTTTTTTTTTTTTTTTTTTTTTTTTTTTTTTTTTTTTTTTTTTTTTTTTTTTTTTTTCAGCCTTATGGGAATATCGAATCGCTGCCAAAATGGAAACCAAATTCACACCTTTCCAATTGGTTTATGGTTTGGAAGCCACCCTATCTATCGAATGTGAAATCCCATCATTAAAACTAGTTGTCAAACTACTTCTTGGTACTTCATCTGAGGAAGAACAATTTCTTTACCCAGAACATCTTGACGAGACTCGCCGAATTTCCACATTCGTAACGGAGACTCAAAAAAGATGAGTCAAATCCCACTATGATAAAACCGTGACCCCTCGTACATACGTAGAAGGTGACTTGGTCCTACTGTATGATCAAGCTAACGATAGATTAGGTGTTGGAAAGTTTGAACACATGTGGCATGGACCTTGTATTTTTAAACAAGTATTACAAAAGGGTGCATATGAGTTAGTTGACTATGATGGATATCAGTTGTTTGAGCCCCGTAATGGGCTCCACCTCAAAAGGTATTATGCTTGATTTTGCATAGATACTTTGTACATTAGTGTGCAATCTTTTGGTGTGATTTTGTAACACCCTCCGCCCACATCCACCCAAGTAACCATGCCAACCGGGGTAAACATGAGACAAGAGGCTACTATGATCAGATTCGACCTCCTATGTGACCTTAAGGAAGTGGAATCGACAGAAAATCGCACATACTCATCCAACATCATCAACATAACCCTTAAGAGACATGTCAGGCACTCAAGTGGCCTGTCCCTGGGTGTCACTGTTGTTCTGGATCTCTTAGGCCATATTCGTGCCCATGTTATGGGAAAGGGAGAGACCATCAACCTAAAGTCACTCTCACAGGCTTGCTTCCTAACTACCAGAGACCCAAATTTCCAGTTTTGTGCTAGCGACCTTGGGATTTAAGCCACTTTTTCAGGCCCAGAGCCGAGGCCACTGTCTAGAATGGAGTGATAAATTTAAATCATTAAAAATATAGGGAAATAATGATGTAAAAGCATTAAGCTGAACAAGGCCATAACCAAACCCCTATTAGCCATGACAGGAATTTCGTCAAACACATCATCAATATGCAACCTACAAGTGTAAACAACAAAATTAAGTGTAGGGATCTCATACTTATCAGAGAATTTATATGAACCATTGTTCCCTCATGTCATTTGTTGCATTATAATCTATTATGTCATAGATACATTATCCATTCATTTACAAGTAAAAACATGTTGGAACCCATACATAGCTGTTGTCATAAAATGTACATATAAACAACATAATAGGAACAAAAATACCATAAACATATCAGCCATCAAAATCCATATATACATCAGTGCATTTACACATGAAAATCAAGGGAATGAATTTCTCATTAATAAATGCAATGAACCAACCGAAGATGGGACTACCACATTCCACTCGACCATAGATTGGTTGAGCCAAGTCTTTCTTCATCCAATCACGCCCATGCCATATTCCAAGCGTGAATGTGGGACTCATAGAACACATCAAAAACACCAATCAACATGGATGTCACCGGAGTTATTCGCCTACACCGTGAGGAATTTGAGTGCCTCCTAGTCTCTCAGGCTTTACCATGCATCCACAGTTTGATCCATGGATTGCTAGGCCCTACACAAAGAAATTATCTCCAGGCTTTACAGTGCATCCCATCCTGGGACCACTAGGCCCAACGGAGAGAAAATCCACCTCTTGGCTTTACCGTGTATCCAACCATTCACTAGCAAGGATTCCTAGGCCCACCGAGGCACACAATCTAGCTTTACTGCAAACCATAGTCTAGTTCAGGGGTTACTAGTCCAATGACTTTGTTATCCTCTATCCGGTTCGGGGACCAATAGACCATTTGTTTGTCAATTCAGAGAGCCACCCCACTTAACTTCAAATCCAATCCAGCCACCTCACATAAACCGTATGAGAGAACCCATCTCATCAAAGCTATCAGGAAATGGCAAGGCTAAGATGAAAATACTATCACACCTGGAAAAACCCATGCCATGGTAGAAAAGAAACACATGCAATCCCATGCAAGCCAAATATAGCAAGGAAAATATGCATGAAAGTCGATACCTGCAATGAAGCCTGATGTAGTTGCTTGATCCTGCCTTTCCCTACTTGATATTTGATTTATCATGCCTTCTTTGCCTTTCTTTCTCTAGTGTCAAAGTACTCCAAGAAACTCCAAGTGTCTAATGAGATAGCTCCAAAACTCAATTGATAAAAGGTTACCAACTGATCCTCAAAAGCCTTTTTATGAATGAGGCCTCTATTTTCTTCATTTTCCATTATTTTCCTTCATTTTCCTCCTCACATGCAACCTGTGACCTTTCATCTCCCTTTTCTCCTAATTTCCATTATTTTATAAATAATTGTGCCAAAAATGCCATTTTGTCTTTCTAAAGCCTTAGCCATTGCCTTTTCCAATTTCCTTAGCAATAAACAATCAAATGAACACCCCCTAAGATGTCTTGCACAACATTCATCTTGGAATAAGTGTCCCATCAACCATGGTTATTGGTTTTAACTTTTATTACATGGAATTTTCACTAGGGCTATTACACAACCCTCCCTCTTGGGGGACACCGTCGCCGGTGTTCAATCACACATATACCTCAACAACCTGCTGAAAGAAGACATACTGCTCATGGAGCTTTATAACACAACTCGATGTAGTGTTTACAATGAAAGATCTACTCAAAACAAAACATCATGACAACATACCACATATTGGAGATTTATAACATAGCTCATTAAGGTATTTACAATGATCATCTTGCTGAGTGCCAATCCACATGACATCATAATACCACGATAACATAACCACATGATAGTATAATAACATGATAATATCGTAACATGACAACATAGTCATAATAACATGATAACCATACTGCATAGTGGAGCTTTATAACATAGCTCATGACAATATTTACATCCATATATATATGTGTACATATAACAACATCATTAAAATATATATCAAAACCATATACCCAATCATATACCAAAACATACATTAAAGCATATACTAAACACCATATCTAAGCATATATTAAAACATCATATAGCATATACGAAACCATCATAATGCATATATCAACTACCATAAAGCATATACCAGACGACCATAAAGCACATACCAACCACCATAAACCATATAACAAACCACCGTATCGAAGTTGCTTTGCCTCAATCGGCAAACAAGGAAGGATACATTGTCTACATCTGATTTTCCATATCCCATGTAGCTTCATGAGGACCAAAGTGCTTCCGTTGCACTTTAACTTACTTGATTTCTCGATTCCGAAGCATGAGCACCTTTTTCTGCAAGATACACTAAGGCTCTGAATGGAATTCTCCATCTGGTTCCACTTGCAATACAAACTAGTCAATCAAATGATCAACATCCTTAACATACTTCTTAAGCAATGATACATGGAAAATATCATGGAATTTCACTATCATAGGCAGTGCAAGTTGATAAGCTACTGGCCCAATCCTGTCAATGATACTGAAGTGTCCACAAAACTGTGGTGCAAACTTAGCACATGATCCAATCTGCAAGGAGATTTTCCTCAGTACACCTGTTCTCCAACCTAGAACTCATTGAATAACCTCTTCCTATCTGCATAACTCTTCTGCCTATCTTATGTTTCCTTGAAATTCTTCTTGATCACGTGCATCTCCTTTTCCATGTCTGCCAACATATCTGGTCCAATCAATACCCTGCTAATCGGATCACTCCAACTGATAGGAGTGTTACAACTCCGCCCATACAATGCCTCAAAAGGACTCATCCTCAATGATTCCTGATAACTATTTTTGTATCCGAGCTCTACCAAAGGGAGATACTCTTCCCACTTCTATTACTGATGCATCACATAGATCCTCAACATGTCCTCCAATATTGTGTTTCCCTCTCTGTCTATCCATCTGTTTGCGGATGATAAGATATACTAAAGGCCAACTCTGTTCCCAAACTCACAAATAACTCCTTCCAAAACTTGGAAATGAAATTTTCTTCCCTGTCTGATATAATGCAGTCTAGCCACATCTCTGATGAATACCTATGCCACATCGCTATCTGAGAACATAGACTTCACTGGAATGAAGTGTGCAACCTTTGTTAATTTGTCCACAATGACCATAATGGAATCATGTTGTTTCACTGTATTTGGCAACCCTATGAAATACATGGAAATGACCTCCCATTTCCACTTTGGAATCGCGATCGATTGTAACAGTCCACCTAGATGTTTATACTATACTTTCACTTATTGACAGTCGAAACACCTCACCACAAACTCTGCTACATCCCTCTTCAAATTCGACCAATAGTAGAATTTCTTCACTGCTGTCAGTGTCTGAAAACTTGGGTGACTCGAATATGGTTTTGCATAAAACTCCCTCAAGATCACCTTCTTGAGCTCACTGCTATCTGATACATATATCTTGTCTCAGAACCTAACCAATCCATTTATTGTAAGAAAATAATCCATACCTTGTGCACCTGCACCTATACCTGTACCTATACCAGTACCCTGGTGCAACTTGTGCACAATCTCCATATAACTAACATCCTGCTGAACTGCCTGCAAGATCCTATCCTGTAAGTCTGTCCCATAGGAGCTCATAACTGCCAAGTGATGTACCTATACCCGTCTGTTGAGAGAATTTGCAATGTTGTTCTCTTTATCTTTGATGTACCCGATCTTGAAATCAAACTCACTGATCTGTGAGTCTGCTTGGCGTTTAGATTCGGTTGGTCAAACAAATACCTCAACCCAATGTGATCAGTCATAAGTACTCCAAATCACTAGAAATGTGTACTCCAAATAGCTTGCACCCCTTCCTGCAACTACGCTTTACTTGCATAGTTGTCACCATCCTAACTGATGTGGCTTTCTTCTTACCCCGTAAGACTCTTGGTTCCCCATTGTCATCAACACACTCAATAGCTTTATCACAACAATATATCTTGGTTCTATGAAGATACAACCAATCCATGCCCAATAACATACTGTATGATCCCAACGATAACACATTTAGATGTGTTGTGGTAGTCATACTATTCAAATCAAATGTGCACGCTCTTACCAAATGATGAACTCGCTTCTTTGTACCTATAGCCAACTGCACTAAATAAGACTCGGCATGCAATTCCTTACTCAAACCAAACTTATCCACCAAGTCAAGACTAGCATAGCTATAATTAGATCCAGGGTCAATCAAAATAGAAATAACTTGATCATAAAGCTTGCCATCCATCTCAATGATAGATGCCTGGTGTTTTGCCTACCTGTCGTCCATGGCTACATAGATACGTGGAATACTCTGACCAACATCCCCAATAGTATGAACCTCCTATGCACTATATATCTTAGGCCTACCACCCTGATGTTGTGGACAATCTATCCTAAGCTGCTCCTCATCACATGTCCAACACTCCAACCAACTAGTGCCCTAACCTCTATGCTGTTGTTGTTGTGACCCGTGTCCCTATCTAGCTAAATAAAACTTCTTTTGCAGTGCCATATTTTATTTCCCATCTGCATTATGAGGCCTTGTTCTCTTAGGCTTACCTCTACCTTTGTCTTTTCCCCTCCATCCATGCTGAGATTCATTCTTACGCTTTGATTGCTGATAAAAATGCTTCGATTTCCCAATAACTTCCTCAAGCGACGAAGGTTATTCCTAATCAACCTAATCTCTTAATGCTAATGGAAAACCACTGAAAAATCTCTGAACTTTAACCTTCTCATCAATAAAATACGGTACATACCTCAATAGCTCCAAAAACTTGGTCGTGTACTCTTCATCTGCGATTAATCCCATCTTTAGCTGATAAAATTCTTTATGCTTACTATTGTAGTACCTCTATGACAAGTACTTCTTCCTCAAAAGTCTCTTGAACTCCCGCCAACTGAAATCATTTGTCCTGATGTCTCTGACCTGCTTAACATCTTCCCATAAGATGTCTACTTTACCTTTCAAGCTAAATATAGTTATTCTAACCTTCATGTTATCTATCTACTCATGCAACTCAAAGAATTTTTTCATCCCAAGTATCGAAGCCTCTACCTCTTCTGGCTTCTTCACATCTCCATCAAAAGTAGATGTTTTTTCTTTCTTGAATTCATTCAACAAGTATCCCTTATCATTCCTCTTGTAAGGATGATAACAATGACGATCATGATGTCTATCAGAACAAGAACTAGAATAGTACTTGTACTCATTGCCCCTCCTATCCGGACTGTCCAAAAACCTGCCATCTCTCACTGTCTCATATCTATCTGACTTGTGTCTACCAGGATATCTACTTCCATATGCCCCATTAGTTCCATCCTCATGTCCATGGCCGATCCAAAGCGACCATTGTCGTTGCAATTCCGACAAACTCTGAAGAAGTATAACATTAACCTGCCCTTTCTTTTCTTGTGTCTGTATGATCTGACCATTATCTACCTTACAACTCCTTATCTCTTCCTTTAAGCTCCTCAGTATGACTACCAAAACAGAAGGATTTCCAACAACATACTACTCTTTGGATTCATAGGGAGACTCTTTGTAGTCCACCATCTTGCTAGCCTTTGATATTTCTTCCTACAATGCATAATATGTCAAATAAACCAAATCACAATAAATCGACATACGTTAGTATAGCTCAGGGAGGATACCTTGTCTGCAAGATTGCCAAATCAACACGATATATGTATAACATAATCATAACAACATATAGACATATGCAAAAAAAAATATCAACACATAAACATCACTCTAGTTAGGGTTCAATCATCAATGCAAGGCCATATCAACAATTCATTCTATGACCTCATGCAAAAAAACAACCATTACTCCATTGTACACATTGCCACTTGCAACCAACAACATGCATAAGCAATGCCTAATCAACTACACATACGCATAAATGCATGTAGTCGAGCATAAGCGACTAATTCTTTTAATCAACCTACAAGACTAATACATGTAATCAAAACATACAAGAATGTAACCTAACATACAAGGATGTAAGTAAGCGACATAAAATCAACATGTAAGCGACATATAATCCATATGCAACCAGTCACATACTCATGACAAATAAATTTCACGAAATCAATATCAAATTCTCCATAACAACCATACTACAACCATAATCAATCATCAAGCCAATGCAACAAGCACATGAAATGCCAATGTAAGAGAGACACATGAAGATGACATGCATGCATGACCAACACACATCGCCCATCAGTCTGAGAGCTGAACCATGCTCTGATACCAATCTGTAACACCCTCCTCCCACATCCACCCAAGTAACCATGCCATCCAAGGTGAACATGGGACGAGAGGCTACTATGATTAGATTCAACCTCCTATGTGACCTTAAGAAAGTGGAATCGATGAAACATCACATAGAGTCATCCAATATCATCAACAAAACCCTCAAGAGACAAGTCAGTCACTTAGATAGCTTGTCCCTGGGTCTCACTATTGTTCTAGATCTCTTAGGCCATAGTCGCTCTCATGCTATGGGAAAGGGAGCAACCAACAAACCTAAAGTCGCTCTCACAGACTTTCTTGCCGGTGACCAAAGACCAAAATTTCCAGTGCTGTGCCAGTGAGCCCGGGATTTAAGCCACTTTTTTAGGCCCAGAGTCGAGGTCACTACCTAGAATGGAGTAATAGCTTGAAATCATTAAAAATAGAGGGAAACAATGATGCAAAAACAATAGGTTGAACAATGCCATAACCAGATCCCTACTAGCCATGATAGACATTTCGTCAAACACATCATCTACATTTATCCTACAGGTGTAAACAACAAAATTAAGTGGAGGGATCTCATACCTATCTGAGAATCACCATGAACCATTGTTCCCTCATATCATTTGTTGCATTATCATCTATTAGGCCATAGATACATTATCCATTCATTTACAAATAAAACACATGTTGGGAGCCATACATATTTATTGTCATAAAATGTACATATAACCGACATAATAGGAACAGAAATACCATAAACATATCAGCCATCAAAATCCATATATACATCAATGCATTTACACATGAAAATCAAGGGAATGAATTTCTCATTAATGAATGCAATGAACCAATCGGAGATGGGACTACCATGTTCCACCCATCCATAGATTAGTTTGAGCCAAGTCTCTCTTCAACCAATCACCCTCGTACCATATTCCATGCATGAATTGGATCAATTCACTTTGTCTTCAAGAAGTGAGTTTCACATGCTTGGTGAGTGTAAGTGTACTTGTGTCAATGGTTCTTTCACTGTGAGGGGAAAAAGGTGAAGGTGAGTTCCAGGTTGAAAGGTATTAGTCCCAAATCGGCTAGGAACACAAAACACAAAGGACATACACAACTTTCGGTGGAGCAGTCCACTCAATTGCGACAGTCACAACATATAAGGTGAGATAACACGTACAACACTCACGAATCAGTCCGAGATGAGTGCAATGGTTGTTACAACAAGGTTCATATGAAAGGTTTGTTTAATGTCCGGCAAAGCAGTCGACATGGACAATACATCATTAATAACATATACAACACATTTCCATTAATAGATTATGCATTACAACAAATGAATCAGTTCAGATGTAGAACACATGGTTAAAGCAACATGCATTACAAGTGGTAAAGATCATTCTTACAACAAATACGATACATGTGTGAAAATGTGTTGACCTGTTGACAAGGTTTTGAATTAAGCGAAAGTTCTAAGACACATTGTTACACCATACATCACTAACCCCATCAACGGGCATTGAAGCCACTACTTACTCCTCAAAGAAAATATTACAGACTCTCTTGGCTATGTGGGAGGAGCTGAGGTGAAAATTCCTTTCATGTACAAATGAGGGGGGCGGGGGGTATTTATAGCCAAGGGTGAAACTTCCCCTTGTGGCTGTTCGACTACCCTCATGCCTGTTTGACTTCCATGACTTTCCGACTTACATGACTCTATGTTCAACAAGTGGGTCTCTTGGACTTCCACGTTACTTTACAATGATTGACAACAAGCCCATAGTGGATATATGGGCAACATGACTCATGACTTGACTCGACATGACTTGACATGACAATGCTGGTACATTCGTGATGCTGTTAGAGTGCATGTCAAGCTAGAGTGCTACTGAGTGATGGATGTCTTCATGGTGTATCATAGCTTTACCTCCGCATGGTGAAGTGCGTGAAGTTTTTGATGGTCCTTGGTTCGCTTGATGAAGCTTTAGCATGTTGTTCCTTGCTTTCATGCTGGACGACTTGATAGGCTCACTTGTTCACGAAGGTGCATGTTCGTCACGTTTGTCCGCTTCGCATGCTTCATTCATTCATTTGTTGGTGGACCTATCCATCTACATGTGCTCTCTTTGTTCATCCCGTTCATTGTCTTGACATGTTTGTTGGTGTACCTGTACCTGTAGCCACTCATGACAAGACGAAATCAAATCCAAAACCTGTTAGTCTACCATGACACATGATCATTCGAATGCGGGTGACCGGGAGAGGCAGCGGGGCTGTGATGCGGGAGGATGGCTCTGGGCAATTGCTGATGAAAAATATGCAAGAGTCACTGAGGGATGGAGACAAACAATCTGAGTCGACAATGACTGTGTACAAGGTCTGGCTCGAATGGGAGGAAAAACTGCACAAATTTTTGGAGGGATAGTTTGAGTTGCAGGAGGGAAGGCAGGCATGATCTGCACATTTTCCAGAATGAACAGTTAGCAGGAGCTAGACAACCAAATTTGCACAAATTTCCAGAGGAATGGGCCGGGCTGCATGAAGGGTCAGTAGGCAGGGATTGCATAGTTTTTCTGGGGAACTTCTCGAGATACTAGAAGCCAAAACTGCGTAATTCCCAGAGGGAACTACCAGTTGGCTGCTTGGGTCACTGGCAGTAGAAACTGTACAATTCCTGGAGGGAACTTCCAGTTGGATGTTGGGGTCACTGGCAGCTAGAAATGGACAATTCCCATAGGGAACTTCCAGCTGGCTTCTCAACCACTGGCAGAAGAAACTATGTAATTCTTGGAGGGAATAGGCAGTCTTCCATTGGGAGCTGTTGGCTGGGAAAATAACACTAAGGCCAGGAGGTCAGCTTGCTGATCATATATGCACAATTTATGAGCTGAGCTGATTGATGGGTAGTAAGAGGCCTGCTCATGAGCACTACACAATTTCTGAGTTGAACAACTGGTCGACTATCCGGGTGGCCAGCATGAGTGTTGTTTGAGTTTCTTGTGAGTAGCACAACTTGAAAGAACTAGCTTGGTGCTTCTATGCTACTCTAGTTGGCAGTCGATCAAGTAAAAAGTAGGGTGATGGTCCGGCTGTCAGTGAGGAGTCTGGTCGTCAGAACTTCAAAAAAAATGACTAAGTGTGTGAACAATAGAAATATGCATAGGTGATCATGCAAACACACACTCACATGACTTGACGATGAAATGACCTAACCATCCAGACACACATGTTCAACATGACTGACCGACGGTGCAAGAGACAAGTGTGACACTCATGATTGATTGTTCATGATCAAGACGAAGCTTGCACGATAGAGAATGCGACTGCGTGCGTGAATGCGACAAATGCTTTCATGGCAAACACAACAAACACATACGAAGCAAAGACTTTGAGCATAACCATAACATAACTAGAACATGGTCACAAGCATGTCTTAGTCATCAACATGCAGAGACTTGAGTGCAATAAACAAGCAAGGAGAATGTAAAGACTCACACGAGCTCATGGAGTGAGCTCGAGTGTGTGGAGTCATCAAGTGAAACTCTTCAAGGGAGGCTCTGAAATTGATGCAGGCCAAAATTTTGGAGGGTGGTTGTAGCCGCTACAACACTTGGCGACAAATTGGTAAAACTTCAGTTTTTCTGTTTTGGTTCGTTGCTAGCATAGGGCCTTGGTCATTCGGGGAGTATTGAATCGATGTGCAGGTTATTTCAGTTTCCCCACTTACCCCATGGACATACATAGTTCACCCTTTGCCAACTCAGTAAAACATAATAAAAAGTTCAGCTTAGATCTTAGTGTTTCAAATCTGGGAAGGGTAGTTTAGTTCGTGAGTTAAATAATTTTAGAGTATAAGTTTTCATATTTGGTGTTTCTCAGTTGCCAACAGGCCCGAACAGAGTCACGTAGGAACGCACACATTGCTCCACTACCAGCAAGCTTGGTCAGTACTGTTACACTGAAATTTGTCACCATGACTATCTGCAGTTAATATGGCTCCATCAATAATCATATTTTCCTCCTTGTCAAGCCTCATACCTCTGCTCTTCATGTCAAACTTCAAAAAGAGAGAAAGTCACTTAAAAACATGTTTATCTCTGGGTACGCAGGTTCTCTCTACCTTGCCTGCGTGTACGCACTCCAAACACACTGTACCTGCGTACTTGTACACTCTGTAAGCCAAAGGTTGGGTGCGTACCCCTGTAAAGGTCAAAAGGCGCGAGTTTCATCTTTAAAAAGTTACTTGTGGTCACTTCTAGAGCCTTCTAGAAGAGTGTTTGACGTGTATTGAGCGCCTCCAGATGGTTCATGCATCCCTATGATAGAGGAACTTATCCCATCAAGAGAGGAGCTACCCCATCCAAAAGAGGGAGTATCCCATTGATGTTGGAACTGAATAACTTCATCTAGAATACTATAAATACAGGCCTTGGGCCAAAGGAGGGGAGGTTGAAAGCTGAACATTCTAAAGGGTAAATGCTGCTGGAATTAGGACTTCCATTGTTGACTTGTGAGGAGAGATCACTATCCTTCCTTGTTGCCATATTGGGAGTGGGTGAGCTTGTCAAAGTAGAGGAAATCTCTTGTTGGACCCTGGGAGGACCTTGCACAACACCAAGGCTCAGGTTGTAATGGTTCCTTTTTTGTTTCCTTAATACAAATAAGTCCATTCTTCTCAATGATTTGTTGTTAATGAATTATTTCATGTACTCCTTGGTCTATGTGATGAATATGCTTTGTTTTATGAATTATTCAGGTGTTATGAAATCGTTTGCTTTGTTAGTGTATGCAGGTCTTAAAGTGAAGGAGGAGCTCATCTGGATCAGCAAGGCTGGACTGCTACAACAAGCGTTGGACCTAAGGTAAGATCGAAAAAACACTTGATCTCTCATAGAATAACGTGTATTTAGAGAAGGATTGCTCTTGTTTGGTTTGTTTGTCACTAGAGAGTCTTAGACTCCTAGGGAGGTTAGGTTTGTCCGCAAAAATAACTCTTTCCGCATGACAAATTGGCGACTCCACTGGGAATCCATTGATGTGATTGATTTTTCCTTTGAGCATTACTTTGATCTGAAAAGAGTCTTGTTTCTGTTTCTTTTGCTTTTTGGTTGCTTGACTGTGTTTTTGGGTGGCTTAGCTTAGGGTCGGATTAGAACTTAGGTTTTCTTTGTTTTACAGCAGTACGCACCCTCTGAGTTAGACACAGTGCGTACTTGTACGCACTGTATCTGTGTACACAGAGCGTGCACGCACCTGGTTAAACAGGCTTCCTGCGTACCCTGTTAAAATTAAGAAAATTTCCCTTTTTATCACTTTTTCCTTTTGAATTTTGTTTTTCTTAGTCTTTACTACCCAGATCCACTGGTTGACTGTCAAAAATCTTCACCTATACTTTTTCCATTAGTGTCGAAAGTTTTAGTGAAATTCCTTGAGATTTTAGCCTTAGGGTTTGGTTTTTATATTGGTCCTGTAGTGACTTTGGGTTTAGAAGTCGCAAAGCCTTAGATATCTCTGGTTTTGTCAGTCTTCTTAGGAGTCGGACCAGTCGCAAAATCTACCCTCGTGAGCAACCTACCTTTGTGTTGCCTCTTTGCAAAATTTCAATAAGCTTGTTCATTTAAAGTTGTGAATTTCATTTTAAAAAAGAACAAAAAGAAATTGAGTTTTTGTTTTGATTAGTTTGTGATTCTGCATAAACTAGTCCTTGGATCAATCATTGCCAAGTAAAACATCCCAGAATCATCCTAGTAAGCTTTTGCTTCTTAGATTAAGTTGTTAAGAAAAGTTAGATGCATTTCCTTTGATTCGCTTTTGAGTGATTTTTCATAGATTCTCATAGATCTTGAAATTGCTTTGATTAGATTAAGTTTACATGCTTTTATTAAATAGGAAAATATCAACGATCTCCTTTGCGATATTTGCTTTAGAGTAACATTTGACATCTTTGAAAGAGAAAGGAATTTTTTCGTGAAGTAGAGAGTGGTCATGTTTTGTGTGCTTTGAAAGATAAAGAGAATTGTTTCTTTGATTGTCTTTTGAAAAAGTTGTTTTATTGAAAAGATTGCATTCTCTCAACTCTCTTAATTAGAACATTCATTGTAAAGAGAAAATTATCAAATCATCTTAGGTGCATCTTTTAGAGAATTGGAGTCGAGTCTATACACCATCAAGTTTCATCTCCGTCACCTTTGTCTTTAAGAACAACCATTAAAATCAACGCTTAAAGTAAAAGTAACTTAGAATTTTTTATTTTCTAGGGCTCTGAAGCACCAACATTGATCAGGCTAGTGTCTTGGAGTAGGTGAGTAATTAACTCTCCAAGACTATTAAAACCAAACAAGTAGCTTATCTTGTGATAGAATAAATCCAGC
>APFE031367639.1:0-39863 GCA_000404065.3 Pinus taeda
ATTGACACCACACCATCAACTAGTAATAAATATGGACACAAAAGAAAGGTCAAAATTGCATGTAAGTTATGTGAAGAGGACAATACCCTTCCCCATTGTCCTTATTTGGATGAAGCCAAAAGAGTCTTGCATAGCCCTCCTGCTTCACCACATCAACCTCCATCTAGATACATGAAAGTATCCCCAAGTCCTTTACTAGTTGAAAATCCAATTGACATGACTCGACCGTCAGTCGAAGCACCTACCACCAAAGGTGAATCTTCTGAGTCCATACTAGACCAAAGTCAATAGGTCAAGATGGCAGTCAACCCAATTTTACCTTCGGAAGATCATACCTTTCCTGAAGAGAGTGAGAATGATACGGTTCAAATTCTTTTTATCACTTCAAAGTCCGATGAACTTGGGGCGAATCCACCCATTCCTTCACAATAGGAAGAGAATCCCCTAGTTCCTGGTACTCAAGGGATTAATTTAATCATTTATTCGGCACCCCCTCCAAGTAGTCTAGTCACTTCCTTTGATTGGAATCGACTAGCAAGTTCCCGCCTTCCATGTAATGTACCATTTTGGATCATAGTACAAGTTTACAAAATGATCGTGTCTATAACTATCATAGATGAAGGGGCATCAATGAGTATCCTTTCCTCAACTGCTTGGAAAACACTTGGTTCGCCATTGCTTATGCTTGTCACATAAAAATTTTCAGGCTTTAACAAAGGGACCAGTCGATCATTAGGGATCCTTCCTAAGTTACTGATTACTTTGGGAAGGAAAACTATTCATTTGAACATGATGGTAGTCCAAGTACCGTTAGATTAAAATATACTACTTGGACGTGACTATGTTTATAACATGGAAGCTATTGTTTCAACACTCTTTCGAGTGATGTGTTTCCCGCATAAAGGAAAAATTGTCATTTTTTACTAGCTTTCATTCCCCAATTCGAGCATAGCTCCAATTTGATCATCATCACTGAATGGTCCTTTTGTGTCAAGAGTGTCTCTTCAACCTTCATTACATCCAACTAATTGCCGGGATTAGTCCAGTGAATGTAACGAAGATTAGGGGGCATGCACCCTTGTCTATTTGGCAAACGAACCCAACTGAAAAGATAGGTTTCCCTGTAAGTTAAATGATTGATTTGACGCACCATTCACCTTTGTCTATTTGGCAGACAAATCCAAGGAAGTGTTTTGTCTAACCACTGAGAAAAACCATCCTACTTAACCATAGTGATTTCCATATGGTTACTGGAGACTCATTCTCATCATGTTGGGGGAATGAAAACCTTTTTCGATTTCATTTGCTAGCTTATTTAGCTTTTTAGATTTTTAGCCTTTTAACTTCTTAGGTTAGGTGATTGGTCCGACGCACCATTCACCTTCATCCGCACTAAAGATGAAGCAAAGGAAGTGTTTTGTCTGTTCCACAGACGAAACCATCCTACCTAACCTCAGTAGTTCCTTAGTTTTCTTAGTTTTTCTAGCTTTTTAGTTTTGTCTTTTCTAGTTTTTTTAGTTTTGTCATTTCTAGCTTGCATAAAAAGAAAAACTAAAATTTGAGCATATGTTGTCGCATGGTTCAAGATTGTTAAAAAATAAACCTACCACTAAGCATATGTTATTGCATGGTTCAATCTCGTTAAAAAATAAACCTACCACTAAGCATATGTTATCGCATGGTTCAAGCTCATTAAAAAATAAACCTATCGTTGAGCACAGTTCCCCATGGTTCAAGCTCATTAAAAAATGAATTCACCTTCGGTAAATAACCTTCGTGATTTCCATGCTATCAGCCTTTTGAGCCTTTTTTGTGTTCCTATCATCACCTCCATCCTTTTAGCTGATCATATGCTTACACTTGATTGTTTACCCTTTTTAGGAACAACTACGATAGTGGTCCTATTAGCCAACTTCTTCAAATCACCATGTTTTGAGAAGTTCCAAGCTTACTCAGAAGCATTTGCTACCCTAAACACCACTCGTTCCTAGAAAACGAGTCCCCTTTAAACTCTTTTCAGACTCGTTAAATATGAAAAGATTGTCGAGCTACTGGCCTTTCCAGTTCGCTAAAGTAATTGAAAGTGCCATCCCTCCTGTATATTTTAATATTTTTCGGACCTGAGGGATTATCTCACGAAAATTTTTGAGCGCTTGTCTTTTCGGCTTGGTAAAGTGATCAAAATTTTATCCCTTCTGTATTATTTTATCCTTTTTCGGACTTAAGAGATTATGCTACAAAAAGGAACTGTTGGAGATTCCTTTTCATCCCTTTTCAAACTCTCTAAAAATGAAAAGAATCGAGTTGTCTTTGTCATTAAACTCATTAAAATGATAGCGAAAAACATGTCCACCTAGACAAGAATGAGTTTCACTATCGTTAGACACGCTAAAACATAGCGACAATTTTGCCCAAAGGGAAAATTATAGAACAAGAATATGTTATCCTCCTCAAGCTTGACATAAATTAAGAGGTACTGGTCAGCAATCAATAGGGAAAAAGGGAAGAAAACTTGAAGAATATTATGGTAGTAGGTCACTCTTGAACATGAAACTTTTACTCCATCACCATGATTGAGTCGGGTTGGGCTGCTCCATTCACTGGTCATTTCACCATTTGTATTCCACACCCTCCATCTGTTGGGGTTAACACTACCAATCCATCTCAATGTCGCCGATACGTTCAAGAGAAGTCATTTAGTTGAGAAACCACCATCCAGTTAATGCCTCATCCACTGCAATACCTTCACCTTATATCGCCAGATCATTTTCACATCCAGAAAATCATTTTCTTCATTTCGTGTCGTAGACATGGGATACATTAAGCCCCTCCTATGACGGGTCACTTCTTGTCGGCTCATTATCCAAGAAGTTGACTTAGAAACAACCCTTTCAGTACTTTGAATCTTGCATGCCTCAATGGAAAGTTTCTCACTTTCGGTGATAGGTTGACATTAATGGCCTTCGACAGAAATATTTTGCATGGTGTTCGACATCGGATCATATATTCACACCACATGACTTGTACTATAGTACCTTGAGGGTCATTATCATTATTGGTGATTCCTCTCGCGTTTGTTAACAGCTCACATTATTGGCTGGTAATTAGGCGATGTCTTTCCATGTTCAACTTCAGAACATATCTTCACATGGATTGACTTGTACATCTGGAAAAGATTGAACAAGTTCGGAGACCACGAATCTAGCTTCATCCATGTAGGTTGTGATATATTCAGGGATATAAAAACATCAAATGTACATAGAAGTTGCACAGATGGTCATCCGAGCGAGGGATGATGAATCTATATTTGAAGAATCACCAGTCTACATATGTAGATGACTATCTTTTCTATGTACATGAAATGAATTTATAAACTTGAGCATGGGAATTCCCACCTCAATTAGATCATGAAAATTATATTATGATGATGTACTGTATTGTATCTTATATAGGTCACCTTCCAGTTTTGAAAACCTCGAATCCTCATGATAAAGCATTTCACTCGACATCAAAGATTTACGACTTCATGCTTTAGGGGGTAACTTTTATCGACATATTTGGGCACTTCCACCCAAAGCTTATATGTCAATAAAATAGGTCTCTTTAACCCCTAAAAGTGTTGTTTCATACCCTGAAGGATCATGGTAAACTGATTACATCATTCTCCAAAAGTTCCACCTGAAAAACCATCCAAAACTGGCCAAAATAGGACCATACTGGCTGCTCCATTATCTGGGTCTGATGCATACTGACTCCTACACTAGCTAGGTGTGATGCATACTGATGAGGCCTTCTATAGGGTACGATGAGAGAGGATAGACAGATGTTCGAGACAATTTGCTAAGTGGATGTTCATGGAATCTTCTAGAAACTTCTCCTATGATACTTGCCTCTCTGAATTCACTTAGGGATGAGTAAGAGATCCAAGGAATATCCAATTTGAAGCAAAAAAAACAAGTGGAATGACACTAATCAAAAATCCAGAGATGACTCACACCCTTGCACACATCTGTAAATGGATCCCTCACCTCAGAGATCTAGAGGTTGAAATTTTGTAATTTGCAAGGAAGTACTGAGAGTTTGAGGTTGAGAAAGAGAAATGTATTGTTGGTTTGATATTGCTTTTCAAGAGGTGAAGAGGGCTTTGATACTGGGAGGATGATGTTGGATCAGACAGCTGGGTTGTAATTCTCCCTTCTATTTAATAAAGTTCAATTTTTTCTTCCTTACAAATGTGCAATTGTGAATGTTATTATTTGTGAATGCCATTGTATGCTTATTGTATTTCTGATTCTACAATGTTTATGATATAATAGATCAAGATGCTTTGACGGTGTTTTGTTACTATGTTTCTATAGGTATTCTCTAAGCGGGATAAGTAGGAGAGGTGCTGCAAGCTCTATCAAGGGGGAGAGATATCAAGCAAGGAGTTAAGCGAAAACTCCAAGTTGGTTCCTTTGCCTCTCTCTTATCTATCATACATAGAAGAAATCCCAAATTGCTTCGATTGTTTGTTTCTAGGATAGCTGCCAATCCTAGAGGGCTAGTCGATCGAAAAGACACTAGTTTTCCCGGAAACAGTGTAGTAATTAGGGCTTGGTTGGAGCATAAAATTTAGAGATAAAATCCAAAACAATCTAACAAGAGTAATTCTTAGAATCACACTTAAACCATCCATAAATTGATTCAATAGAAGCTAATTTCTAAGATAAGGAGCTAACAAATTTAAGCCACAATTCATTAATATAATTAGTAATACCATCTTCATATTAACTCTAAATTTAGACTTTAACAAGAACATAGATATCTTAATGACATCAATTAACTTCTATCACATATAGTGCACTTGTGATCCGTCAATATAATTTCCTTGGTCGATAATTTATGTTGACATTTTAACCACATTGAATTGGCTAAACATTTTGGAATTATTTCCGGGGAGGTACAAATAGATGTTCAAAAAAATTCATTGACATGATATGCATAGGGATAGATACTCTAGATGTATATTTGTAGGACGAGGAAGAAGTTTATTTCCCACAAATCCACTCACTTCACCTCGATTTCAAACTTCCACACCACCTACTCAAACCAAGATTCCATGTAAAGTTCGACAAAGACTTCCTGAAGTCTCAAGATCAGAAATCCAATACAAAACTTCACCTGCTTCATCTACTGAAGCTGTAATTGAAGAAAATTCTATATCCACAACTATAGGAGTAGTTTTTCTATCCTCCACTGGTGAACAAATTTTGGGAGAAGAATTAAAAGTTCTTAGTGAAGAAGAGTAATTGGAAACTTATTTTGAACAACCATTGATAGAAGAACCAGAAGAATTAGAAGAACCCTATATTGATTTTGAAGAATATGTCATGGCTAACTAAGGGGAAGGAGAGGTACACAATGTCAATGGTGAGGAAAATAGGATTGGAGGAGGTAGAGGTAGAGATAGAGGTAGAGGAGGAGGTGGAGATAGGAATAGAGGAGGTGGTAGAGGTAGAGGAAACCAAGATGTTTTTAAATTTCCTATTCCTAATGAAGATGCAACTCTCACAATGAAGAATATATCACCCTCTATTCTTCCTAATTTCCATGGAAAAATAAATGAAAACTGAAATACATTTCTCTTCGAATTTGATGTATTATGTAGATAATATAACTATCTACATGATGCTCAAAAACTAAAACTATTCCTTGCTACCTTAAAGGATGCAGCATTAAAATGGTTCATGAGTCTAGGGACGCATTCTATAAGAACATGGGAACAAATGAAAGAGGCTTTTCTAAGAAAATATAGGGATTATTTTATGCCTAGTAACCTTAAAGATGAAGTCTTCAAAATGTCACAAAACAAAGACGAAAATCTTCAAGACTTAGTAGATAGATTTGTCTACGATGTTAAAAGAGAAAAAATGTACAATTGGGATGTAGAAACTCTAAAAGCCCTTGTGCCTAAAGCTACTAAATATGAATGGATTGAACTCCTTAATTTAACTGGGAAAGGAGATATTTCTCAATTACCATTTGCAGATATTTGCAATTTATGTGTACATATCTCAAGGGGTAAAGAACAAGTTAGAAAGAGTCATAGAGACCCTCTCTTATCAAGAATTAATAAATCTATAGTTGGGACAGTCAGAAGGGCAGAATTAAGAAGTTTGCTTGATACCTTTAAGAGAAATATTTTAGGGAGTCTATGTCAACAAATAGACACCCCTAAAATACAGAACAAGCAAAAGTCTGAAAATGTTGCATTATCTATCTATTATCTTTAGTGCGGATTTAAACAAGAACACAAAAAAATATAGAGGTAACCATATACACAAAGATGCAATGGAAATAATACTTCATTTCATTAATGGAAAATACCGAAGTATGCTTAGAACCAGAAATGGAAATAAACCAGCTAGGGTGATGGTAGCTTATCTCTGAGAAGAGATGTTGTTGCTACATGCCTCTAAACTATTCTGAACTGTGTTACAATGAGGCTCGAAGGCCTATTTATTATTGATAAACAATTGAAAACCCTTCACATTCCAAAACCTAACCCTAGAAGATGAAACACCAAATTGTGAGCCCCGTTTTTGGGTAAGTTGGTACATCAACTTCTCGGGGTCATGAATTGGTTGTATTATCTCCGTTTGACGTGCATGATAGCCCGTTGGAAAGATATATCTGAGGAATATGATGGAAAAGATGATTTTTTGGCAAAAAAATCACTGGCGGTAGATTTCCAAAAAAACGTAGTTTAGGGCCTCAAAACGGCTAAGAAAGTTTAGGACCCAAAAAACTGCTAAAATTAGTAAACTGTGTTATGATTAAGGAAACTAAAAAACTGAAAGAGCCAGTTGTGGGGGTCCAAATGGGATAGGTGGGTGGCCACCAACATCCACCTGGATCAATCTTATAGGTCAAAAGAAACACACACTAAGAGAGTGTCCCTTAGACTCAAAGGATATAAAAACTTATGTCATATGTGCAGATAATCATGATACTAAGGAATTTCCTTCTTACTAGGTCTCAAGGCTGTATTTAATGAGGAAGGAATACTAGAAAAAGTAGACCCTCTCTACTTTATAACCAAGATACCATGGAAAAACTCTCAAAGAAATCAACCATAAGGCTTTAGACCACAACAATTTGCTCAGTCTTCACAAAATTATTGGAATCCTTCTTGGAAGCCTTGGGCTTAACCACAATCATAATCTTGGAATCAAGGATGGCAAAGTCCTTATAGGGATTATGATCAATATCAAAAATATTCACCATCCTATCTTCCACCACAATTTCTACCCCAATCTAATAAAATTCCCCAAGCTAATCAATTACCTCAAGTATAGGTTCAAAATCAAAACCCACATCTCTCCCTACCATTTCCACAAAAACCAAATCAACTACCCACTCAACCACTTCCAAACCTTAATAATAAAATACCACAACAACATGTGTACAACATGGAAGGGAAAAATCCTCAAACCTATGTAATAACTCAAATAGATCTAAATAATGTTCTATGAAGGTCTTAAAGAGTGTTACAAAGAAAACCCCTGTTGTTATTTAGAAAATGAGGCCAAATGTTCAAAAAGATAAAAATCAATCTGAAGAAGGAAAGACCTCTCTCCCTCAGAAAGAAAATAATCAAGGAAAAAATGTTCCAATAAATACTCATTTCATAGAACAACCCTCAGTACCAATTAGGCCACCTTTCCCTGAACGGTTGAAATTGATGAAGTAGAAAAACAAATTACATTGCCTGATTATGATATGCTGGATGAATTAAGCAATTTTTACATCAAAATTCCTTTTTTACAATCCATAAGAGAAATATGAATCTGTGCGAAAACAATCAAGGAATTAAGTACTCAAAGATCAACAAGAAAAAGAAAGGACATAAAAATAATTCAATTAGTTGGAAAAATTGTAGACATCATGATGGGGAAAATGACAAGTCAAATTTTTTTAGATCCAGGAAACCCCATTGTAAAAATTCACATCATTGGAATTGAAATCCCAAACACACTGATTAATCTAGGAGCAGCCATAAACATGTATTTCAGAACTATTGGAATTAGTGTGTATTCTAGATTTTTTTTTTTTTTTTTTGCACCAGACATGGTTATATCTCTACCTTCTAATGAGGACATGCATCCTCATTTTCTGTATCAAACACCCTTTTAATGAAGATGTTTAGTTTTTTTTCCGGTTGATTTTCTTTTTTTCTATATAGGTGCAACACTATGATGCCCTCAAATGGTTCATGGTCAACCTTGCATTAAGTGCCATGTGCACCCATGACTCGCTTCTAGTATCTTTCTAGACTGTGAAAACAACTATAACCTAATCTAGAATAGAAATATATACGAGATAGTCTGAGTTGATATTGAGCGAGATTTATCTTAATCTATAAAGCCAAATAATAGTGTGTATTGCACTATACCAAAGGGAAAAATTGTGCTAATTTATTAACAATATATAATGTTTTATATAAATTTATTAAGTTGTAATGTAATATAAACACATCACAACATATTGTTGGATTTTTTGATGTTCGGAAGATTGTTTGAAACAATTTTGAGTGAATCTATCTTTTTATGTTGAGAATGCCATGGTCATTCTAGGCTTGATTCCTCAAAGAGATTTTGTGGTTTTGCATCAAATATGTGAACTTCAAGCTGAAAATCTCTGTAAGAATGGGCAACCATGTAAAGCAAGCAATGTTAAGAATAGGATGAAATGAAAATGGAAATTGTAAAATTACCTAGAATAGTCTGAAACCAACCTCGAACAACTAGATAGAACCCTGGTGATGGGAAAGAGATTGGCAGAGGAAATGGATTATGAACCCATAGGATGAGAAGAAGGTTAAATTATTTACCGAGTTTTTCAATGATAAAATTGTGTGTAGTAGGGACTCAGGTTCTAGTCCATAGTCTTCTAAGGCTCGACACTCAAGGGGAAAGGGTTTGAATCCAACACCCAATTGTAAAGATGACAAACTGGTAATGAGGGCTTTTGTTAAGCTCGAAATAAATACGAAACATGAACCATGGAAAATGATCCATGGTTTCTCTGCATACATGTAAACGAATGAGAAAAATTTGTAGCCAAATGCAAGGGGATTAGGGTTTAATAACCCATTATTTGTAGCTACCTTCATAGAACCTTCATCTATGATGATCGAATGGATGAAAATTATCAAATTATATAACCTATAATCCAATGAAGCATAATGATGATAGGTGGACAGGAGGAAATTTATCAAAGGGAACACCTTACAACGTAAATATATTTAAAAAATAATATCACTACAAATTCCCACTCACGATAGTTCTACCAAAATATCTCGAAAATAATGCTACATTCCCAGTTGTGAGGTTTTTTCGTACAAAATGGTATATTAGAGGCCTTCCTCGATAGTGGTGCTCACACACTAGATTTATTTGCAATTGTTTCAAACTTTATGAAACTCAGCTCCACTCATACCAAATTATAGTTTTCATGGTACTTAGTGACAATCATTTTCACAATCTAGATTCCCATTCAACATCCAAATATCATCCTCCCAGGCCTTGAAGAAAACTGTCATGGTCTCATTATAATGATACATGACATTTGAATGCATATTCGAAATTGAATTTCCATCGAGAAAGTTCATGATGATTCCATGTTCGATGTTAGTATGGTCATGTTGAGGACATGAAATTCATTACAAGAACATGGGGGATAAGAATTCACTTGAGGACTTGAATACCATCCCCTTTTCATTTGGAATAATGGCTTCGACATGATATAATGGGACCATTTTCCCAATGAAAATTTGATAGAATGGATAGAGTGTTCTTAACCAAAAAATAAGTGATAGATGGGGGTGATTTATAAACTCAAAATACATGTATATTAATCTATCTACTACCTAGGGTTACTTATGTTTATGCAATATAAACTGATTTTCCTTACTGAATTGATAATAAATATTAATCAAACACTTATAGAAATGAAAAGAATTTAAGATCATTATTTTCATTGAATAGTTAATCAAAATAATTGATGGAACTCGTATCAAAATAAAATAAAGCACAAATCACTTATTTATGTATTAAAGATGACAATTCTATCATGTTCAAAAGTGAGTTAATGAAGAACTGCATTAGAAGAGATACATACAATAAACGATATAAAGAGGAATGACTATAAATTCATAAAAAACAGAAACATAAATACAATGACTTAAGTACCCGATGTATGTTACTCTACTCATGAAAGAATTAGTTATGGTCTAGTGTTTCTCATTAAGATGGTTTCAAAAGTACATATGTGCAAGCTTCTAAAGTATTTCCTTATAAAATTTGGGGACATTTCTTTGTAGACATGGAAGGGTTTATATAAAAAAAATAAAATATAAAAATACACAATACATAAATAGTGTTGAGGAGGTTGAAACAACTCTACTTCTATCGCAATCATATAACATTAACAAATTTCTTATTTGTGTATTAAAGATGACAATTTTAGCATATTCAGAAGTGAGTTAATGTATAGCTACCTTAGAAAAGATACATATAATAGACGATATAAAGAGAAATGAGTATCAATTCATAAACAAAACATGAATACAATGATAAAAGTACATGATGCATATTTCTTGGCTCATCAAATAAATAGTTTTGGTCTAGTATTTCTCATTAAGATGGTTTCAAAAGTACAAAAGTTGAATCTTCCAAAGTCTTCCCTACAAAATTTCAAGATCATTATCAGTGATTCTACTAAAATAAACTTGAAAGTACAGAAGTGCAAGCTTCCAAAGTCTTTCGTTATAAAAATTGGAGACCTGTTCTTCGTCGACATGAAAGTGTTTATATAAAAAATAAAGTATAAAAGTAGAAAATACAGAAAAAGTGATGAGGAGGTTGAAACAAATCCCCTTAAAATAAGAGACAATAGGACATAAATAGAAGTTGTTGAAATGACAAGCCCATGAATGCAATTATTTTTATTCTTTCATTTGCTGCTTGAGCTTGTAAATATCCATCACTAGCTTAACATCAAGGGGATGACCTGTCCTAGGGGATGAAATCGTAGGAAGCATATGAGTGGATGAGTCATCAAGGAGGTAGAGCATTAGCCATTGACTGTGTGGCTTCACTGGATATTTCTAGTACATCTCCTAGTCAATTTTTGTTAACTTTTTAATTGCTTCTTCCTTTGCTTTTTAAATTTCCTGCCATTTCATTTCCATAACATTAATATCAGGAAGACTAAGAGGTGGGAATTATGTACGTTATCATTGATAGTTTCAATGATGTTATTGGAAACATGGATTGCCTTAGAGACAACTTTTTCTGCCTCTTTCAACTGAATGTCCCAATCAATAAAGAGGATTTCCTTATGATATTCCTCTATTCTAGGAAGGTTTGTTGCTTTTCCTTCTAGTGTCTCTCGTCATGTTATAAATATTGAAATTTTATCGTCAATGTTATTGAAATTCACCGTCAAATCAAATGATTGATTCATGGGTGAATCACTTTTAACACATAGTGGATTGATGATTGACAACTTCTGATAGAATATCGCTTGTTTCTTTGATAACAACATGGTTAATTCCAATTATTCCTTTATAAAGTCTTCCACTTTAGGATTATCCTTTAACTGATCAAGTGAAAAATGGAGTTGTCATATTTGAGTATCCTTAGTACTAATGTCTTCCTAATGTTTGAGATTTAATTGATCAAAGTCCTACTGGAGTTGAGAAAATTGTGTCTTCACTTGCTTATCAACGCATTGCCTTTCCTCTACCACTTGTTGTTCCAATTTTTGAATACTTTTTTCCTTTTCCCTGATCAATTCTCAAACTTCTACTGCTTTATCAATTGTAGCAGATGCGTATGCACCTATGACCTATGATAACTTTATTAAATTATCTGAAGGATCAATTTGTATATCCTTCCATACTATGTCCATTGGTATATCACCAGGAATGACTATTGACAATGGTTATTTTCATCTCCTTTTCCTCTGTCTTTTCACCATAGCTCGATGTTTTGGACTGTATAAGATGTCAAGAGGAGGGATTTCTTCCACTTTGTCGACAATTTCGAATGAAGGGAATGTCGGGATGACTTCAATTTCTCCTGTAGTGGTATCTTTATCAAAAGCCCTATCAGTAAACGAGTTTTGTCCATTGTTCTGGGGTGTTCTAGATGTTTTATCCATCTCAATATTTTTTCTCCTTGTTTTTTATTAACTTGTTGATCAAATTATTTCTAGGCTTCATCGAGTTCATTATTGAAGGATGTTTTATTAGTATGAAATTTTGTGGATTTATCTTCCACTTGAATATATTTAGAAACCTACTCTGAGTCTTGTTCCTAATTATTCTTAATTTTTCTCTGAAACCTATTCTAAACCATCTCTCAACCCTACTTTGAATCCTTCTCTTATTGCGAAATCAGTGAAGGAATCCTCAAAAAATCAAAAGGGATGTTTTACAGTCTTCTTTCACCATATTATTTGGATTGTGCTACCTTTCCTCGATTCAGTTTTCATGTAGCCAAGTGTTGTACTTGTGAAAATATATCAACATATTTAAATAGGTCATCATAGTGACCATCTTCATGACTGAATTCCATGATTTTTACTTGGGAAGTAACATTTTGTGCTACTTTGTTTGGATCAAAATTTCTTCTTGGCATAGTAGCAAGATTAGTCATGTAACGTTATCAATTTCAAGCAAAGAATGCTTGAAATCATGTAGAGAATATACACCACATTGGATAGGGAATGAAGGCCAAATAGATTCCTTGACCTACTTTAGGGTCTTTATCAATCCATACCCTACAATTTCATAGGAAATCTCCCTAGCGAGTCATTTATCATGGAAATAGAATGGAAGAGCATGAGAGCATATTAGACTTCCATAGACTCTAACATATTGGTGTGCTGTACAGCAACCCCCCATTTCATAAAAAATTTCTTTCTAACTATAATATGAAATGGGTCCCTTTTAAACATAGATGTGTGAATAAATTGGTATCAACTCATCATTATAAAATCCTTAATCAAAAGTTCTAAAGGAAACATAATATTATAAACTTTTTGAACAATAATGAAATCATCTTATGAATAAGTACAAAATTCTTTATTATTGTGATAAAGCGATCGCAAGATCGCAAATCGCAACAACAAGGAAAACATAATGCAAAGACCCATTGACTTACCCCAATCTGAAAAGTGAATAACTATCGGTTATCGGGAAAGGCGAGCAACAAATATAACAAAAGGCCCTCCCCTATTTCTTCGATGCGATATCGCTATAGGCAATCGGGGGATATAATGCATTGCAAGTATAAGACACCTTTAAATCTCCCAATGCGATAAGGCGTATCACCATCGGGGATCAGCGATTTTGCAATAACATAAGTATTATGACTCGAGCACATCTCCGATTGTGATCCAATAAATCAAGGCGCGGGTTTCAAAATAGATTTAAAAGGCTTGCATGCATTATTTTGGATTATTAATAAAAGCCTTCCCGTTCTCGATAGCAATTTACTTGTGATTATCCACCAAAAAAATCAAGCCACGCTTGAATGAATCATTCGGCATATAAACGATATGATGAGTATTTAAAATGATTGACAGGTTAAGCAGCCAATTAATGAAGCAGTTATGCTGAGATCTTCCCTGAGATTGTATCTACGACAATATTATTTTAATCTTTCATTACTCGCTAATTGATATAATTCTTTCATATTGGCTCACACCACCTATTCTCTGTATCACCTTCATATTATTCCTTGTGTAGAGCTCTGCGGAAACAACAAGTTCAAACCAAATGGGAAAGAAATCCAAGAGATTCGTGGTAGTAGCGGCTCCCCTAATAACAGTGTAATCCACCACTGATTCAGGACCAAGAAAAAAGGGATTGATTTGAGACACTACATGTCTTGTCCTTGGAAACACAAGTTGGAAAAGCATATATAATTTAATTGAAGCAGAGGAGCCTAAGACAGTATCAGTACAAGCTGCCGTAGATTCAACTAGAAAATCAGAGGCTTCCCTGAAAGATTTATCTGACTCATATCTACACCGAATAGCAGCTCGTAAAAAAATTCTTACATACACTGATGTAGTGCGATGGGTAGTAGAGGAGATCCCAATTATAAATAGAACATTTTGCATAGTTGACAGAAGGGTCTTCGGCTCATTTCAACCTGATGACTTAAGGAAAATGTATCACTTGCTCGAACCTCAAAAGAAATACAATAAAGCCTTTCTTAAGAAGTTCGAAAGTGAGAATGAGATTGAATCGGCTCCAATTCGGGAGTGGAGACAGAACCCCGCAAGGCACAAACATGAATCTTCAGGTAAGTACTCTGTAGATTCATTACGTTCTCCTTACTGTTATGTAGGGGCAATGATGTGTAGAATTTGGGGATTACATGATTCTGCAAAATTCACTATTGAAATGGTTCCTTTAATGGAAGTGATAGTTAACAGTGAAGTAAATGGATTGGGGAAATATGTCTTGAGATAAATTAGCCACTGCAATTCTTGAGTTTAGAGCAAAAACTCGCTTGACCGATAGGTCTATTCCTCCGCTTTATTTTAGTGCTTATATTTTAGATACTCTTTGTTTCAATTTTGAATTTCCTATATTGGGGTGGAGATGGACTTCACAATACCCCATGCCAATTCACATTTATCACCAAAATTTGTGGAAGGCACACTGTAAGCACCACTTGTACCAAATCTGTAATCGTTTTATGTTGCCTATTTACTATGCCATTTTTGATAAGCCTACCCCAAAGATTTCTTCGGAAGCAGAGGTTGACCTAACCACTGTAGGAAATTGGTTTGGGGAAGATAAATTCACATACATAAGGGTTTTTGGTAGCCTTGCAAGACCTCATGTCTTTCCTCTGTATATACCTGACAAGTTGTTAGCCCGAGAATTGTCCAACCAAATTACAACCGCAGGAAAATCCAAGACTCTTAGGACTTCTAAAAAGTAGGCTTCGCCTAATTTTCCTTTAAGATGTAGTGTTCATACTTTGCACGACTACAAGCATGCGGAGAAGGAGACAGAGAAAATAAATATGCTTAATCTTGCAACTATTCCTAATAGGCAATTCGATCAAAGGAAAGTTGCCTATACCATGCTTGAACAAGCCAAACTTACGAGGTTTGATCATGAGAAAGATGATTTTAATGACTTGTTTTCTTCGGCAGAGTCATTATTCCAGGTATAAACGATGGCCAAAATGCGATATAACGATGAAAGGCTAGCAAAATTCAATAAGCTCAGAGAATAGAGCTTGCAAACTCCACCTCTGGACTATTAGCTACTACCCCGACAACACAATCAAGCGAGCCTGAACAACAAATCATTGACAAACCTCCTGCTGTAGGAAAAATTCTCGAAAGAGGAAAAGAACAAGAATAGGAGAAAGAGAAGGAGAAAGAATATGAGAAAGAGCAGAAAAAAGAACAGGATAAGGGCAGCAAAAATATCAATGTGGATACTTAGATTGATCCTAAAATACTCCAAGAATGGCAGCAATTTGACTCCATTATAAGCAATCTAGAAGGTCCAAAAGGTGCCAATACACCCAAAGTAACAGATGGACAAGATACAACGCCAACAACGGTTCCGAATGAAGGAACCAGCGGCCTACCACCTAACACAGATTTAGAAATGATTCCACAAGATCCCTTCGATCAAATTATTTTGCGGGTGTAGGGCATACCTCCATTAGATGTCTTTTACATTCCCAAACACAGGGTTGTAGTGAAAATACAAAGGAAAAGGAGAAGACTTGATCAATATTCCCGGTTTCCAGCACAAAGAGAGACAACTAATGTAGTATGGAAAGAGTAGTTTAAGCCTTCCGATGACCTAGCAAATCTTTCTCAGTATGCCTGAGCTTATTCAGCAGCCACTATGGACAAGGCATCGGAAGTAAGTAATATTCTTAAAGAAAGGACCAAGCGATTGTTTTGTTTCAATCACAGATGTCTGAAGCACAATAGAAAATTGAACAGTTGGAACATAAACTATCAACACAGCAGCAATTAAACAATCAATTGAATAAGCAATTGCTTGAAGAGAAACAGAGAATAGACTCAAGTGCAATACAAAAGAAAAAAGAATTATCTGAAGCATTGGCCAGGTTAAATACAATGAATGAACTAATGATGAAAATAAAAGATGAGAAAATTGCTTAGTTGTCACTTCAAGTAGAGAAGTTCAAGAGTCTTCCGCAACCTGCAGATTTCCAGTCCGAAGCGCTACAGATTAACAAAGAAGTGGTTACACAGTTAAGACTGTTATGTTCAAGAAAAAGACTTTGGGTCGGTTGAGACTGGTTTGGCACAAGTGGTACATACTCCGAGACTGACTTTGTGTTAGTGCAGTACTGGTCTGGGACCAGTGAGAGTGGCACATACTATGACACTAACTTTGGGTCGGTTGAGACTGATCTGGGACCAGTGGTACACTCTTTCGGACTGCGATACTGGTCTGGGACCAGTGGTAGGAGTGGTACTTACTATGAAGATGACTTTGGGTCGGCTGAGACTGGTTTGGGACCAGTGGTATGCACTCTGAGACTGACTTTGAGTTAGTGGAGGATGATACTGGTTTAGGACCAGTGGAGTTGTACTCACTATGACACTGACTTCGGGTTGGTTGAGACTGGTCTGGGACTAGTGGTAACATATCTGAGACTGACCTTTGGAGTCTATGGATACAACCCTCGATGCATTTCTTCTTCTTCATAATTTGGACAAAAGCAGAGCAGAACAGAACAATGCAAGAGCAGAGAAAAATAGAGCAAAACAGTACAGATCAGTGCAGGGCAGAACAAGTCAAAGAAGATCAGGCAGAATTGAGAAGAGAAAGGCAAGGGTCAGGCTATACAGAGCAGTGCATTTGATGGATGAATAGTGACGACCGATAGACAAATTGCAGATGAAGTTCTCCATGGTTGAGAGGGAGTGTTAAAATTGGAAACCAGGGCAAAACTTCATGTGGGTCATCTTATTCGTGGCTGATAATATTTTTATTAGATTCCTCTTGTCGAGAGGTGTAGGATTGATATGAAGATCATCCAATTCCTATAAGTATTCATGGAGATATGAATTTATTTTGATTATGGAATTATTATCAAGATGACCTAAAACTCATGTAGGTTCAGAAGCCCAACAGTCACATCTATTCACCCACCAAAGTTGTGTATAAATATAAGAGGACTTTTCCTCATTTGAAATCATCTCATCAAATCTCTTTCTCTACTGCGCAGATATGAGTCTCTTCTCTACTGCGCTGAAATGGGTCTTTCTCTCTCTCTCACATGTGAAAGCGGAAGTTGTTGAATTTGAAGCTACAGCTGCAGAAGTAAAGATTGACTTACATGGCCTAGAAGATCTCCTCTTTGGAACTATGCTGTAGGTTCATCTAAACTTCCTCTAAAAGCTGCAACTTTTGGTTGTGGAATGAAGTTAATCTGATGAACGGTTTGCAAGATATCGACTGCCCTAGTTTGAAGCCGGAAACCGCTGAAACTGAAGCTACACTTGCAGAAGTAATGATTGACTTGCGAGGCCTAGAAGATCTCCTCTTTGGAACTATGTTGTAGGTTCATTAGAACCTCCTCTGAAAGCTGCAACGTTTGGTGGTGGAATGAAGTCAATCTAATGAACGGTTTACAAGATATCAACTGCCCTAGTTTGAAGCTGGGAACTGCTGAAACTGAAGCTGCAACTGCAGAAGTAAAGATTGACCTATGTGGCCTAGAAGATCTCCTCATATGAACTGTCTTGTAGGTTCATCTAAACCTCCTCTGAAAGCTGAAACTTTTGGTGGTGGAATGAAGTCAATCTGACGGTCAGTTTGTGAGATATTGTCTACCCTAGTTTGATAATGAAGCTGCTAATGCTGATGCTGTTGATCTAGGGTTTGCTACTGCTGATATGAATCAGATTCATTGTATTATTTCTCTCTACTGAATTATTGAAGATAAAAGAAGATTTGATGAAAGGGTTTCCCCAGACATTGTGGGGTTTGTCCCTGGCTAGCCGCCACATCTTGTGTCTCTTGTCTTGGCTTGTTTTCTGTCAATTGTTTAATGTTGTATCTGCACTTTACTTTATATATATGTGATTGCTAATCTGTGGAATATAATAAGGAAAATAAGTAAACTGTTATAAGCATAGAACATACCATAACTTAACAACACTGATGCCTCGAACAAAGCCATAGCGGCAGCCTTAAGGCAAGTTGAGGAGAAACTACCGTACGCCATATACTTTGTCAGCAAAAACCTGTCTAAGGAAGAGATGAACTATACTGTAACCGAGAAAGAGTTCCTGGCTGTAGTCCATTCCCTGAACAAGTTCAAACACTACATCAATTGTTATCAAATATTCGTACACATTGATCATGCTGCGATTAGATATTTAATGAATAAGCCTGATGTAAATGCCTGTATCATTAGATGGTTACTTTTGTTGTAGCAATTTGATTTAACTATTGTGAATAAGCTAGGTAAACGAAATGTTGTTGTTGACTTCCTATCTAGATTGGATTTTCCTGTAGGTGAAGAAGGGACAGTGGATGACCAGATGCCAGATGAACACTTGTTTGCTATCTCAGTACTCTCTCCATGGTTTGCTGATATAGCAAATTACTTGGTCTCAGCACAGTTCCCTCCACATCTATCCTCAAAGGAGAAGAGCAGGATTGTGAGGAAGAGCACCCCATTCACTTGGATCGAGGGCAACCTGTTTGAACTTGGCCCAAACCAGATCTTAAGGTGTTGTGTTAGGGAGGAGGAAATCTTTGACATCCTCCTCACCTCTCACGATGGACCCCGTGGAGCCCACTTTGCAGCAAAAAGGACTACCTTCAAAATTCTACAGGCAGGCTATTATTGGCCTACCCTTCATCAAGATGTCAGAAGATACATCAGCCAGTGTGACCGATGTCAGAGGATGGGGAAACCGACTCCAAGGGATGAAATTCCCCTCCAACCTCAAGTGACCTTCGAGCCATTTGAGAAGTGGGGCATGGATTTTGTGGGTCCTATCAACCCTCCTTCAAAACAAAGGTCTTACATCATTGTGTGCACCGACTACCTGACAAAGTGGGCAGAAACAAAGGAAATCAATGCAGCGATAGAAGAGAAAGTGGTTGAGCTTTTAAGGGAAAATATCTTCTACAGGTTTGGCTACCCAAGAGAGTTAGTCACCGATCAAGGAAGCCAATTCACCTCTAACTTGATTTAAGACCTGCTCGCTTATCACAAGATCAAGCACAAAACTTCCACCCTATATCATCCACAACCAAATGGGCAGGTGGAAGTCACTAATAGAGCATTGGAAGAGATTTTGACTAAGGTGGTGAGCAGAAACAGAAATGATTGGGCAAATCGCATGGTTGAGGCCACCTGGGCCTACAACACCACTTGGAAAACTACAACAGGTTTCACACCTTATGAGCTGCTCTACGGGAAGAAAGCTTTATTGTCCATAGAGTTTGAGTACAACGCATTGAGGGTGGCAGCTCAGTTGGACTTAGATCTCAGCCATGCTCAATGTGAAATATTATTGCAGCTGAATGGATTAGATGAACAAAGGATGCAAGCCCTCCTCCACTCAAAAGTAGTCCAACTTCAGAGGAAGATATGGCATGATCGGCACCTTAATGAAAAGCAATTTCAACCAGGAGATTGGGCACTGTTGTATGACTCAAGATACAAGGATTTCAAAGGAAAGCTGAGGACAAGATGGCTAGGACCATATACAGTGGAGAAATGCAATGATAATGGTTCAGTCCTTATCAGAAAGATTGATGAAGAAGCCATCCCCATGCTCGTCAATGGGCATCGATTGAAAATCTACAGGAAACCCCTTTTGGGGCAGGAGTTCATTGAAACTTTGGACAAAATAGTGCTGGTACTTGTGTAGGGCCCTGCCTCTATTCCACCCACACTTTGATCATCATAAAAAAAAAGGGAAATAAAAAGATTCTTTGGTGAAAACCTCTCTGAGGCGCCCAGGGTAGACAGTGAGGGTGAAAACCTCATGGAGGCACCCCAGTCGTCTCTAGAAAAATAAGAAAATGGAATAAAAAGATCCTTGGGTGAAAATCTCTTCGAGGCGCCCAAGGCAGATAGTGAGGGTGAAAACCTCATGGAGGTGCCCTAGCTATCTCTAAACAAAAAATAAAAATAAAAAGAGAGAGAGAGAGAGAAAGAAAAAAAAGAAAAAAGAAAAAGAGAAAAAACAGACCTAATCTCTGTGAAATAATTGCAGGTTGCAGGGAATACATTGCAAGTAAGGAGGGTCACGTAAAATGAGGATATGGGTATATACCACGCTCTAGGACATCCCTACAGACACTCCCCTCCATGGCCACTCACCTTTCCTAGGATTTGATCACATTCGGGTCGAGATTCCACCTTTGACAGGAAGTTCTAGGCTTTCTACAAGAAGTTCTAGGCTTTTTACAGGAAGTTCTGTATTTCTATAGGAAACATCCTATAGAACCTTCGGACGAGCCAAATTCAATTTTGAAAGTGAATCTGATGGTTGGGATCAGTTCATTAGGCTTGCAGCCACCCCTCTATTTAACCCTTCACCATATGGAACCCTGTTCCATCCTTTTGCACCTCTTTCACCCACCTGGTGATGTGTTCCTGCACAGTCATACAAGAAAACACTATTTTCCTCAGAATGATAGAATTTTCTTTTTCAAGTGACCAGTCAAGTAGCAAAGTCTCACACACTCTACCTGTCCAAGCTCCATCTAGACTCTTCATCAACGGATCTGTTCCTTATCCACAATATGGCCCTGCTCGTTTAGCCTGCATCCCAGGAGGAGAAGCAGCTACAGGACATCCTACAGGAATCCTGTAGTAGCTGATACCTTTGGAAGACATACTCTGGAGGTAGGGACAGTTGAAATCAACACAGGGAACATGTAAAATGTCACCTCTTGGACGCGAACACATCCTCGACAGCTGAAACCCGACAGAACCTATGCATGCAGCATTGCTAACCGAAGGGTCGAGCTCCAAAGCCATGCATGCAGCTTCAACAAATGAAAGAATGGGCTCTAACACCCGTGCATCAGGTAGCAACAAGCAAGGCTGTGATTCCAAGACCCAAAGTCTGCATAGCGCGTCCACGACCACGTAGGTAAGTGTCTAAACGCATTCGTAAATTACATTAACTATATTTCAGAAACTGCATGTCTGTGAAAATGGTTTGGATTGAACGAGGATCAGGGGTCAGTCAAACTAGCAACCCTTAGCGAGTTACATAGTTTCGTGGGATCCGAACAAGCTCAGTTGCGTTCAAAATCACCAACCAGCCGTGCAACTGACACGTGTGGAGTGTCCAGTCGGGGAAAATCGACGGGACTGGTAGTCGTGGCGGCGGTTAATGGCAGAGGGGAGGTAATGGCGGCCAGGGACACGCAGAGAAATGATGGCCATGACTTTGGATAACAGTTCGGTCTGGCCACCTCACCCCCTTGCCACGAATTGCGTCGTAGTTCTAAATTGTTTGGCTGAAGACTCGCACCACCCACTGTTCATTTGCACTTGCAACGTCCTTGGCCGAAGTACTCATCATCCGCTTCCACAGTCTATTAACACGTCGTCCTCCACCGAGCTTTTCAGCCTGTTTCAAAATTCTCATGCGTACCAAGCTCATTCAGAGGCACAGTGGCATCCTAAAGAAGCCGACAAGAGTTCTACAAGAAGTACGACATAGCCTTCCGGAGCAGAGAAGCCTAGACTTTTCTGTGTCGAATTTGGAGTTCCGAGAAAGGTAGGCTCGAAAACACTCTTCCATGCATGGTATATTTCGAAAGGTGGTGAATGTAACTGTCTGGAGTAGGAAAATTAGAGACAAGTCTGCCTGTGAGTCAAAAACAACAGTTTGCCTATGTGTTGCACGAAATTTCTCAGTCGGTTCTACACCAAAATTCTCCTCCACAGTTCCTGTTAAAAAAATATTCCTATAGAAATGATAAAACATTGTGAGGGCTAACCTGGGTGTGAAGAATTTGAACTTACATGGTTGTATGTATGCTGGGGATGAAAATTGATCTTTGTGTCCTGTCTGTGGAAACCTAATTCTTCCTTCTATACACGGACAACCGAGTTTTGGGCAGCAAAAGCATTATAACCAGGGAATTGGAGCAAATTAAAATCTAAACACCTGAGAGATCCTTTCCTGAAGTTCAAAGTATGAAACCGTAAAACAACAGTCCCTTTCTACTTAGAGCATTAAAACAGAGCACTCTCACCATGCCAGGGGGGTTTATCAAGAAGGAACCCTCGGATTCCAGTAAACTACGTGAAAATCCTGAGGTGGTCAACCTCTTCACCCATGCCAACTGGATGACCTTTTGTGACAAAATTCAGGGTCATGACAATGAGATAACGGAGGAGTTCTTAAGTTCCTCGCAGCCTAAATCAAAGACATAGGCCATAGCGAACTTTAGAGGGTTGACCTTGAAGCTTACCCCTGAACTCATTAGTCGGGTTACTCGTTTGCCATTAGGGATACCGTGGAGCAAAGAGGAGAGGGCATTGGGCCAAAATGCCAAGAAATAATTCTTCCTACCCGAGGAACAATTTGCAGAAGACAAGAACGGGGTTTGGAGAGCCATCTTACATCGGCTTTGGAGCAAAGACAATCTCCAAATCATGAAATACATTACCTGTGAGGGGCGGTTCAATATTGTCTACGGCTATCATTTCTGGTTGTTGAGTGAACTAAGACATGGGTTGGATTTACCTCCAAAACAAAAGTTGAGCATTCCCTATTTTCTTCTGCAATCATTAATTGAATGTGGCACAAAATTGAAGGAAGGGACACTAGATCAATTAGCCCATCATGGGCTCATCAAGCTTTTAGTATAAGATTCCCTCCACACATACACTGTCCCCCTCTCCTGGAATATTTTCCACAACATGTCGAGAGATGATGATATTCGAATTCTGGTCGAGGAACTCACCTCATCCAGCAGTGAAGAAAGGGAACACACTGAGGCAAGAGAGAAAGCCAATGGTAAAGACACATAGGACAAACCACCACAGAAATAACATAAAGAGAAATGAGGAAAAGGCCAAGTTGCTAAGCCTAAAACTATGGGAGGAACAATGGCACAAACACTCAGGGAAAAATGATTGCAGAGTAGAGCAAAGATGATTGAAAAATTCCAAACAAAGGAGGGCACAACCAAGGCAACCAAATAGGAATTAAAAGGAAAGACACATCTAGCCAAATAGACCAAAATAGTTTCTACAAGAAGCATGAAAACAAATTCTACAGGAAGCATGAAAACAATCTCTACAGGAAGCATGAAACCAGTTGAAACAGTTTCTACAAGAAGTATGGAAACAAAGCAACAAAAGGAGAAATCACCTGAGATTTTGGTCAGGGAGGCAGAAGTTGTGCTGGCTACCTTAAGCACATCTCCAAAACAAAAGGGGAAGCGAAAAAGGGAGCCTTCCATGTATTTTAAGGCAGGAAGGAGCACACGGACAAAAGTTGGTAGACCCTAGCCATAGTCAAAAGAGCCAATTACGATTAAGGACGCCATAGCTAAACAAAAGGAAAGATCTCCTCCAAAGGCATCCATCACCTATGAACAAGGAAGCTCGAAAACATCCACCTGGAGAGGAAGGATTAAAATGATGGACACAAAAACCTCTCTACATGATGCTGAGACAGTTCTACAGGAAACACTATCTAGACTAAAGGAGACCGAGGAGTTGGAAGAAAAGGCAGCTAAATCATCCCAGGAGGAAGAGAAGACTAAAAATATTGTGGAACCTAGCCCCCAACCCAACTTTGGCTTCTACTATAACCTGTTAGAGGCCGGAAAGATAATCCCCCAAAAATTTGCAGTGCCACTTTTCTTTACACTAGAAGAAGAGAGGGTGAGGACCCACACTTGGATGAAGATTGCTAGGTCCAAGTGTGTGGTAGATATAGGTCCCTTGGAAGAAAAACTGAAAGAGGAAAGAAAATAATTGGCTATGGTACGGCATGTAGAAAGCAGCCAGCGGGCCAAGCTACAGGAAGAAAACGAGCTGCTTAAACAGCAGCTATAGTTACGGGAACACTACAAGGAAGATAGGCCCCACACCTTGGGAGAATAGTGGTAACAGAAGGAGCCCACAATAGACAAAGAAACCCCTGATGAATAGTAGAAGAGAGATGGGTTGCAGGCTGAAATAGAGGCACTGACTAGACAGATACAGGAGAAGGAATTGCAAGCAGCACAGGAGATACAGTCTCTAAGGAAACAGGTACAAGATAAGGAGGCCCAACTGGCCTACATGGCCAGCTGGATATTGGAGGCAATGCAGTGTAGAAAACTTGCCAAATCATATGCCTTATACCTTAAGGATCAGTGGTTGCAGTTATAGATTAACACCTTGGCCCAAACGAGAATTACTCCATTTCAAAACTACCATCAATTCATGACTTTATGTGATAGCAGCTCATTAAAGGACAAGGCCAAGTTATCAGAGTTCTACCTACAAAAATTGGCCCTTCCCAGCATGAACTTGTGGGACCCCAATGCTGTGGTGGGAGACATGCAACTTATGGCCATGGCCTCTTGGCTAAATCATGAAGAAAAGAAAGCAACAAAGGTCTAAAATGTTATGGACAGGGAATTAAAGGAGCCACTAATGACCAGAGTAGAGCCAGAGGATCCCTCAGCATTAATATGCACTCGCCACAACTTGGCCAATGACGCTCAGGCCCTGCAAGACTACATTGAATGACAAGATCAAGCCAAAGCCCATTTTGAGGACATGGAGAGACTTTTGGGGGATAACTATTTTCATGATTCCTCTCGGAGGTGGAATTCACTATCCCATAGCCTACAAATAAGAGAATACCACTCCCCAACAAGGAGGAGGGAGGCCTTGGTGAGAGTACCCCTCTACAAACAGTCCATGCAGAACCTTCAGGCAAACTGGATCGGCCTCAAGTTCAGTCCTCCCTTGCTTTTGGGGCTACTGGAGGGAGTCATAGAAGAGGAGGAACACGAGTAGTGGGAAGAAGTGGAAAGAAAAGCAAGATTTCATGATTGTGAAGAAGATATCACCTCGGAGACCTAGGATGTGAGGGAGGTGGTCAAGGAAATCAAGGATGATGAGCTGGATTACTTGCTTAGAGGATGAGCAATCCATTCAGCAGGGGGGTGATGATGAGCCCCGGAATTGGGTAACTTATTGAGCTCATTTTGCCTAGTTGTTCTTCGTCAATCCACCATTTTTCATATTTTATGCATATTTTTTGAGTATATTTATGTTATTTGAATGAATGAGGATAGTCACTTGACCAAGAAGGCTAACACGTTGTTAATGCAGATTTTTGGACAACTTTTGGGACCAAGGACAAGCAATTATGAGCCAAATGACAGCCAAGCATGAAGGAGCAAGGGTGAGGATTCATAGGAAGGGTGTCCCTTTCATTAAATGGCTCCTTCCTCTAAATCTCCACCCTCCGCTTGGAGTTTAGCAAGCCACCGAAAAGGATTCCCAAGGGCAGCCGAGCAGTCTTGTGTAAAGTGGTTGATCACTGGTTGTTTGAGAATTCGAGCCCCTTGAGTTAAGGAGGGTTGTTGAAGACCCTCGTAGTGCATAAATAGGAAGGCTTCCAGCCTTTGTAGGTTACTTTTTGAACTGTTGTGTTTTTTTCACTAGAGTGTTGTTATTTTCTCAACTCATTTTGTAGTTGTTGTTGTATAACTTTGTCGTGATGTGGTTATTTTTGAGTAATGGAAATCAGCTTGATTTGGCATCAATTCTGAGTTTTTCTTAGGAGCTTGTAGCTCTTGGGGTTGGGCCAAACCCAAGTGCCAAGGCTTCCTTTGTGTATTGTTATTTTCTTTTTATGTCTTTGCAAAATAATTTGAGCTCCTACATGAGCCTTGGACTTCCTCATGACTCTTCACATTCCATGTGTGACCATTGGGATTCCACAAATTTTACATTTTCCAATTTTTTAAATTACATAATTACATCCCACCAATAATGTGGTGAAAATACATAGAACAAAATAAAAATATTGTGCTCACAGTTTGAGAAAATAGAATTTGATGACTATGCCATGAAAATTCATTGTCAGGTGTCGATGTTAAGCTCTTCTCCTTGCTACTATGTGTTCAACTCTTAATGATAGGTCTAAAAATCCTTTATCTTCACCCTCCAAAGGGTCTGGAAGAGTATTGGAACATGAGTGACCACCACTCTCTCATAATCCAAGGTTCCCTTATTTTTGCATCATGGCCTATTTGTGTCTCATTTCATCAAGTGTCTTCTTCAAAACTCTTCCTAATGACCTCTTTGTGTTAGAAAATTATATATTACAGAGTAATGGAATGCATAAAATATTTCATAAACACGAACATAAAAACACAGAAAAGAAGAGAGAAATAGATATACATGGTTCACCAAATTTGGGCTACATTCATGGAGAGACAACCAGTCTTTCCTTTTGTATTATCCAACAAAATCCTACAGAAAATCCATTGTAAATTCCCCTTCACAATCACACAAACTCATTTCTCTTTATGGTTGACAATACACATATACATAGTTGCAATACAGTTTCCTCATATAAATCGAGGGGTTAGATTCTAGGGGAAAAAAATCCTAACTTACACATAACTTTTATCATTATATCATCTACCTAATGAATGGCCCAGATTAAATACAAAATTAAAATATTTTACATGGGAAATTTACATTTATTTTCAGATTCATGGGTACTTTCCCCAAACCACCCCTCCAAGGGCCTGCTAGCTTCTGGGTCCCCCAGCTGGGAGGGATCCCCTTCCCCCCAGACCCCCACGGGAGGGACAACTTCCCCCCGTAGCCCCCCACATTGAGGGGTGTATATTGTTCCTTGGGTATACATCTAACTAAAACAAATATCTTTGAATCAGGGAGATAATCAGGATCCACAACCAACACATTGAAAAAGACCTAACATATTAAGATGATAGTACTTGCAAATGGATCTTAGTCATGGAAACTCAATATGAGTCCTCTACCTTACTTTTCTCATGCATGATGCAAGTTGTGATTAGACAATGTGTTAAGACTCAGTGGGAGGCCTTCTTAGGAAAAATTCACAACTTCAGGAGGAAAGAGGTGGGGGACTATGTTGGTTGGTATATTTGCCTATTTCTACCTGTTTTTATTCACTTCACCTTACCCATTTCATAGATTTTTTCGAGGTTAATTCATGTCTCCTCGATGAAGGTATGATAAACTGGCATGTGTTTCTAAATACTGATTATGAAATGTAGTCCTAACGGGAATGTTTCCTATGTGACTTGCTAACTAAATCTTTCCTTTAGAATTGAGATAATGATGACTAGCAGGCTACAAATTAGTGCATGAATGTTGATGAAAACACAACGCTATTCTGGAATAGGGACAACACTGGTGTTTAACTAATGAGAAGTTGTTGGATTACTATTATTTCTATCTTTTTCATCGTTCTCTTTGATTTTTTTAGTAATATTTTTGTAACAATCCAATGTATCAGTAATGGTTAAGGAGATAGAAATGCAAGTTGGAATTGAGAAGTGTAACAACAGACTTTAATGTATTTCCTTTTGATTAGTCCAATTTTGATTTCCTAAGAACCAAATAATCTTAACTCTTTGACATAACTCTGATCGGAATGTTGGGCCCACTCTCCTAATTAGGTGTTTTTTGATTAGCTATGTGTGTAGATTTGTGTTGGTTATGTACGCTTTGCTTTATTGTTGTAATGATTTATTGACTACATTGTTGTGAATTTAGATTGTTGTTACTATGATTTGTTGTTATTGTTATTTTCTTATTTTTATTCAATTATTATGCTTTATTGAATTCTCAATACTGGGTAGGGAACATGTCACTTTCATAGGCTTTTCATGGTAGCCTCGAAACAATTAATGAGCCTTGAGTTGACAATTAATGTGGGGAATGATGAATTCCATAATTGATATCCAGCACCAGAATTTTGGCATCATTGTCGGGGAGGTTACCTAAGGCAAAAAAGTATGACCAATATTGACCATAGGAACACTCTTTCACCTTAATTAGGAAGTTCTTGCCTCTTTTAGGGTCTGACATTAGATTTTTTGATTTTATTTTGCTTTCTCTTAGGAACACTCTCGTTTTTACGTATTTTAGGGCCCGAGATTTAAATTTTGTGAATGGGTTATTGTCCTTTCTTTGTTTTCTTCATTTTAGGAAGACTCTCTTGTCTTGGTTAGGTGAAGTCCACACTAAACCTCTTCCAGGGCCTCGTCTAAAATTGCTGGATTGTTTATTTTTCGTGTTAATTATAGGGGCCACCCTTTCATCCTAGACATAGACATTTTTTTTACCCTGTTCCAGGACCTGGACTTTATATTTGTTTGGATTTTTTTCCTTCAATTTCAAATTACATGAATAGAGACACGAATAAAAGGGGTAGAGGAAGACCCCCAAAAAGAGGAAGGAAGGATGTAGGTAAAGTTACCTACATCCAAGTCAAGAGATGAGTATGGAGAATCATCACGAGTTTCTATTAGCGTTAGATCTCACGAGATCTAGAGGACAGCCATTTTCATAACCAGAACCTCCCACACTAACAAAAGAATAATTCAGGGAAGAAGAAATATGAAGCAGAGGATCTGAAGAGTTGATTATTGCAAGCTCAAAAGAAGAAGAGGAAGACTTGACGGAATTAACTCTGCCATTTGATTGGGTAAGTATTGTTAAAAAAACTCAACCCCATGTTGTAGAACAACTAGAACATGTTGAGATTCCATTTGAATATTGGAAGATATTCATGGCCCATACAACTTCCATGATCGAATTCCTAATTGGAGATATAAGAGGTGATGCACCTATGAAACCTATTCCTTCAACAACATTAACTAATTTCCATGGTCTCTCCTATGAAGAAGCGGACACATTCCTCTTTTAATTTGACATTGTCTATTAGGGATATGGCTATATTTATGATGCTCATACATTCAAGATATTCTCTACTACTCTAGAAAGAACAACTCTGAGATGGTTTATGGGTTTAGGGGGGAAATCTATTACATCATGGGATGACACGGAGGCAATTTTCCTTGGAAAATATAAGGACTACTGCAAGCCTAGAGATATTAAAGAGGAAACCCGTAAGATTGTGTAGAAAGAGGATGATAACATGGAGGACTTTGTGGAATACTTTAAATGCATTCTGCAAATATCGGGCTATAGTGATCTGGATAAGGATATATTAAAGATAATCTTTCTCCGAGCACTAAGGGGGGAATCCTTGAAACTCATTAATGTGGTAGTAACGTGGGATATCTCAAAGGAATAATTCAACACCATCTGTGAGTTGTGTATCAAATGTTCACGTGGAGCTGCGAGGCATAAACAAGGAGTAAAAAGTCTCAAGGCATCCATATCTGGGGTTACAAAAGTAGAAATTGGAAACGTGCTGAATAATTTGAGGACTCATATTCTAAGCACATTTTCTTTGCTGCAAACTGTTCTACAGGAAAAATATAAATAGATGGAAGCCGAGAATGCAATGACAATTTTCTACCCTCATTTCAGGAAGAAGCACCCAGTAAAATAATTCCCACTCAATACTATTGAAACTTGTGCATTATGTGAGTAGATTGATTCTACTAGGACATGTACATCTCTTCCTGGGTTGAAAGAAGGTTTTCAGGGAGTAAATGAATATGTATACCAAATTTACTTCATGGTATCAAGGAAACCATGACCACAAAACATGAATTAAGGTATATCTCAAGGGCCTTCTCAATATTTTAATAATTTGAATTTTGGGCCTTAGTTTGTACCATTTTCACCTTCGTGGGCACAATACTATCAGTATCCAATTCCCTAGCAGTGATGGTCCCCCCAACTGGTCGATCCCCTTCATGGTCTTAGAGCTAGCTTAGACCTCCTCTTCCTATAGGTCCATTCTACCAACCTATTCCACAACAATAGCTAAAACTTCCCTCTAATTCCTCCACCAACAATCCTACTCTCCATCCACAACTGCCTACTGAATCTACCCCAAATATAAACAATAGGGGAGCCCAATAGGTTGAGACACTCAACCTTCCTACATACAGTATTGCCACCGCTAAATGAAATGAGTTGAATATTCAGTCTAGTCGGGTGTTAAATGCTAGTAATTCACCAATAATTGTTGAACATACTGATGATGAAGCCTCAGGACCAGAATCTAGGAACTCCTCTAGAAGGATTGGGGGTGATTGGACATAAATTAACATGGAATAATAATCTCCCACTCAAACCATTGTCACTCGAGGATGTTAAACTAACCCACTGTACCCTGAGAGGCTATCCTTGAGAAAACAAATTCCCCATCTGTAATTTGATATTTTGGGGAAATTATAGAACTTATTTGCAAAAAATCCCATTACTATAAGCTATGAAGGATGTGAAAATCTATGATAAAATTATTAAGGAACCTTTCTCAAAAAATCTTGGAAGAGAACAAAAAGACCCACCAACAATTCATGTCATGGGAAAATTATGAAAAGAAATGTTGGGAAAAGCTACACCCGTCAAATATGGTGATCTAGGAAACCAGATTGTCACAGTACAAATTAATGGAGTTGACATCCCAAATGTGATGGTAGACCAAGTTTTTGCAATTAATGTTATATATTTTTCAACCGTACTTACCTTAGGCATACTTGATGTTAAACCATCTCCAACAACCCTAGAGATATAGTCTCAGATGGAAGGGCATAGTTCACATCACATTTAATAGTAGCTACTATAGAAAAATAAGGGATCAAACATAGGGTGATATTTCCATATCATCCTAAGGAAAATGGTCATGTCAAGAGCTCAAATAAGGTACTAGAAAATATCCTCACAAAGGTTGTAGCTAACCATCACTGAAACTAGGCTAAAACAATTCCTAAAGCACTTTGCGTGTGTAGAATGACATGGCAAATACAACGGGGTTTTCAGAAAATGAGCTTGTGTATGGAAAATCCTCTTTGTTTCCAGGAATTCAAATTTAAGATGCTCGGGAGAACTCTTGAAGTGGGCTTGGATCTTACTGCAGGTGAGAAAATTCAACTGGAATAACTAAATGAGTTAGATGAAATTCACTTGATTGCGATATAGAATACTATTGTAATTCAACAATAGCGAACCAAGTGGCATGACAAATTCATCAAGGAAAAGGTGCTTCAAAAATGTGATAGGGCATTACTCGATGATTCCATATTTAAGGACTTCAATAGAAAGCTATGATCTTGGTGTATGGGATCATATGAAGTGGATGTAGTATTTGACAATGGGACTGTTAGATTTACAACAATCAATTAGTCACACACTCCTTTATTTGTAAGTGGACATCGCCTCAGATTATATCATTGCCCAACCTCTAGGGACTCATTTGTTAAGCATATTTCTGATAACTCTGTTTTTGAAATCATCAGTGCAGAGAACACTTCCTTTGCACTGCAAATTGCATAAAAAAGATATATATATATATATAGATAGATAGATAGATAATGGTAGTGCTCTTTTTCTTGTAGGTGTTGTTACGTCATCGATGCTAATTATCTACTTGTGTTGTTACTCCACTGATGTTGATACTCTACTACTGTTGTTACTCCATTGGTGATGTTACTCCATTGATGTTGGTACTCCACTAGTGTTGTTACTCCACCGATGTCGATACTCAATGGGTGTTGTTACTTCATTAATGTTGATACTCCATTGGTGTTGTTACTCCATAGATGTTAATACTCTGTTGGTGTTGTTACTATGTTGATGCCGACAGTCCATTTTTTTTGCTACTCCATCAACGCTGACACTCTGCTAAGGTAAGTCGTTAGGTACATCCCCTAACAACTCTGTTGATTTTATTGGTATCTCATTTATGACATGACCTATGATGACTGAGGATGATCATACTTTAGTTGGGGGTGAGATCTCATATTCAATAATAATGATGTCATTTCATAATTACTATTAAACCTCACTTTAATCGTTCACCATTACCACCATCCCTCACTTTAATTGCTCATCATTACCATGATTCATTTATATTCCCATCGTACCCTTCACATATATCCATGTGCATTGGAAATGGTATTTTGTATGAATATGCCAACCTACACTAATTTGCGGTATTTTCAATGCATTGGAGTAATTACCATAACTATAACACATTTACCATCAATCGTGTCGTAACCTTTGCCCAGATTTCCAATAATCCATGTTACTGAAAAATTTACCAGCTAACAAACCGCTCAATGAATTTTTTCTACTCCGAGTTCTACTATAGAACAATGGATAGAATGTGTGGCTAAGCCATTAGACATGATTCAGAAAACATACTGTAGGTTCGGCGTTAAGGAGATGCATGGCATATTTTTCAGGATGTAGGATGGCATATCTATTTTGAAAGGTTCTAGGGCTTTGATGGAGGGGTAGCAATTGAGTGCTCCGAACTTGGAAGGGAATCATTCCAGAGTCCGTGGACTAGAAATTCAGATGACAGAAGAGGTTATTTTGACTTTTAGTGGATTTCTGCAAGGAGGACATAAGTGATTCACCCAGAGAATACCCTTGCTAGAATTACTAGAGTTATTTCTGTAGGTAGGAAATAATGTGGTACAGAAGGGGAAAGGATATGATCGTAAATCATTACCATAGCCATGGGCCAAGGTTTCATACTTTCTAATCCAGTATATCACCTGTGAAAGTCACCTCTCTACTCTTTTTAAGTATCATTTTAAGATTTTGGAATGTCTTTGGTTTCGTCAAGTTCATGCTTTAGATATTCCATTAATTATTTGGAAAAATATTCAATTAATGACATAGTCTATGCGTCAGTTGTGCTAAGACTTGTTAGTCCTCACAAATCATGGACTCATCAGATTGTTAGTGATGCATGCCCTATCCCAAATTCCTATGACTTGGCCACAATTGGTTGAGATAGCAAAAGAATATGTTGCAGCTATGATGCTAGTAAGGGTTGAAGAAGAATTTTTGGAAAAAGAGGAAGTCACTCTTGGCACTACACCATGAGAAATAGTGTAAACTATTGAACCTATGGAGGAAGTAATGAAACAATCACTAGAGGGAGTGGAGAAAGAAAGGGAAGAAGAGACGATAAAATAGTCAGATGATGTGGGGGATCGGGGTGAAGCTAAGGAAATTGAAGCAAAAGGGGTTACTAGGGTGGGAATTGAAGATGTTACTTCTTGTTCTCCACTACCTACTTCCCTGCCAAGGGGGAAGGAAATTCAGTTCTCCTACATGTGTATAAAAAGAAAGGATTTTTCCTCCAGAATTGAGATTTGTTGGAGTAATTATAGAGGAAGGGGCCATTGTTGACACTGTACCACAAGAACCAGTGTCAATGGTCGAAAAAATAAAAGAGGTAACCATTGTTGTCACTCTCCCATAAGAACCAGTGTTGACACTACCCCACAAGAACTAGTGTCAACTATCGAACTAATGCATGAGGAAGCTACTCTTGAAACTATCCCACAAGAACCAGTGTCCACTATTGAACCAGTGCAAGAGGAAGATACTCTTAACACTATCCCTTAAGAACTAGTGTCAAATTCTAAGGAAATTGAAGGGGATTTTGTAGGTGACATTGCTCAACGAGAACCAGTGTCAACTAGCGAATGGATAGAATAGAGGGTTACTATTGATACGATTCTATAAGAGCCAGTGTCAAATACTAAGCACATGGAAAGAGATGTGGTCATTGATTCTGAACCACAAGGACCAGTATCAATTCTCAAGTAAGTAGGAGAAGAAATTAAGGCCTAAAAACAATTGTAGGAAGGAGATGTTAATGGTACCACCCTTCAGGAACTAGTACTGGCTCCTAAGTCATTAAAAAGAAATCTGGTCATACCGAAACCTATAGTAGGGGTACTGAAGCTGCTCCATGTATACCGGTAGCTGAAAAAGTGGAGGAAGTGATAGTAAAGTAGGAACTGACTGCCAAATTTACAAATGTTAATCGCCAAACCCAAAATCAGCCACAAGAAAAGTAGAGGAGGTCGTTATAAAATAAGAATTTATCAAGTAGCGAATGAGAAAGAAAGACCCCATCTAGATCTAGTATCGATTTTTGTTCAAAGAAAACATTGAATAAAAAAGGGGAATTACTAAATTGAGAAAATAGGTGATACAATTGTGGAGAAAGCAAACGATGTGAAAAAGGAATGTCAGTTGAGCTATTGTAACTTAAGGAATTGATAGAACAGCTTCGGGAACAATGCAGAAAAAAGACAAGTAGATGGCCTTGACATCCATGTAGACCAAATCACTTCTCGATTTGGTAGAGTCTCAAAAATTCTTGTTGACATCGAAGATTCAAAAATGGAAGGCTACCGTTTCCAACCTTCAGCATGGATCTTGTAGGTTTTAACCCCATACAGAAATCACCTGCATATGAATTCTAAAAATAGAAAATAAACAATCGTGAGTGCATAAAGCATAAAACATATGTACACAAAGACTTCCCCTAGATCTTGTTTTTTACTAGGATTGGAAAGCATTTTGGACATATGTGGCTTTGTTTGTTTCCAATCCTAGCATTCCTAGTAGATCTTGTTGTTTAATACTCCCATTGCATGTGTAGTTTCTAGTCTAGTACATACCATTTCATACATTAGGCTATCGACTACACTTGCATCTGGAACACAGGACATGCCCTCTTCCTTTTCTTCTGTCTTGGTACATTGTTCATCAGATAAATTTACACTGACAACAACAAGAGCCTTCATTGGTTTACTATCATGGATATTAAACATCTTGAATATTGTCTTGACATACTTCCTCTAGTTTAACTAGAGATTGTTTTTTTTCGATCTCATTTAATTTCCATGCCCAAAATATAGTTTGTAGCACCAAGATATTTCATGCTGAATTTGGAGGAAAATTGGGTCTTCAATTCCTCAATAATTTCTTTGTTATTTAGAAACAACAACATATTATCCACATACAAGACCAAATAAATAACATGGTCACCAATTAATTTAAAATACACATAGTGGTATGCTTTTCTTCTGGTGAAGCCAACTCCCTCTATATATGTATCAAATTTCCCATACCACATCCTTCGTGACTATTTCAACCAACACACAAACTTATTTGACACACATGCTAGTTATTTCTTACCCTTCACCGAAAAGTCTTTAGTTTGCTTCATGTACATCTCTTCTTCCAGATCCCCATGAAGAAATCATGTTTTCACATCCATCTTTTCTACGTCAAAATCAAAAGAAAAAACAACAGATAACAATAATCTAATAAAAGCTACCTCGGAAATAGGAGAAAAAATATCACCAAAATTATTTCTCGGCAAGTGAGAATAACCTTTTACTACAAACTGAGATTTGTCTTTCTCCACCATGCTTTCAACATTCATCTTCTTTTAAAACACCAATTTTATGCCAATGGGTTTCCTTCTAGCTAACAACTCGACTAGAACGCAAGCCTCATTTTTGTGCAAAGATTCCATTTCATCAACCATGGCCTCTTTCCAGAGCTTTCCATCCTCTCAATCTACTGATTCCCTCACAATTTTGGGATCATCATCAGTAATAGATAAAGAAAAATTTGAATAGAAAGTAGATGGACAATACACATCTAACTGCCTTCTTTCTCAAACTGATCTTTTCACAGTTGGAGTTTGTGGCTATTCTTCTTGTGATTTCTCTTCTATTGTAGAGTTTGATTCCTCCTCCATTATCTCAAGATCTATCTTCTTATGTTTCCTTGGTAGGAGTTCATGTTTAATACATCTTTCTCCTCTCTAAATACCACATCATAGTTGTACAAAACCTTCCTTGTTTCTGGGTTCCAAATATTATAACCTTTTAAACCATCCATATACCCAATAAAGATGCACCTATCAGATGTACTATCCAACTTGGTTCTTTTCTCCTTTGGAACATGTACATATGCATCATGTCCAAATACACTCAGATGTGAAAGAAAGGGTTTCTTATCAATCCATACCTCTTGTGGAGTCTTATCCTCCAACGCTAATGAAAGTGATCTGACGTCCAGGTAACATGAATTCTCCACCACCTCTTCCCACAATTCTTGTCCTAACCTCAAACCACTGAGCATGCTTCTTGTCTTTTCCATCAACGTCCTGTTCATTCTTTCAGCAGCTCCATTTTGCAGAGGTGTGTATGGAGTAGTATTTTGCCATGCTATACCACACTTCTTGCATAACTCTTAAAATTCATTCTTGCAAAAATATCCGCCATTATCTATCCTCAAAATATTTATCTTCTTCTCTCTCTAGTTTTCCATCAAAGCCTTAATTTCTTTAAACATGTCAAAGAATTCAGATTTCTTCCTAAGGAATTATATCCATGTATTCCTTGAGAAGTCATTTATAAATGATACATAGTACACAGACTTATCCATTGATGGAACTAACATAGGTACAAATGCATCATTGTGAACAACCTCTAACATTTGTTTCACCCTCTTAGAAACAAAGGGGAAACTCACCCGATTCTGCTTCCCATATCAACAATTTTCACAGAAATCAAAATCCAGAGAGAAATTAGACATACGTTCTACCATACCATTACCACAAAGTATTCAAAGGCCCTTCTACCTAATATGTCGAGGCCTTTGATGCCATAGCATGGCCTTTTCTCCAAAGATCACTAGATTTTCTACTCCACTTTCAAGAACCACAAAACTATTGCACCCATCCATAACAGTGCTACCTTGAATCTTGTACAAATTTCCTATCCAAACTCCCTAGATCAATACCAGTTCTCCCAAAACCATCTTGCATGTATCTTTCTGGAACATTGTTTTTACACCTGGATCATCCATCTTGCTTACATAAATCATATTTTTTCTCAATGTAGGAATATGTAGAACACCTGGAAGTGTTCTAATCCTTCCACCATAAAAATTCAACTTAATTTTCTGTGAGAAATGATTCTAGCCTTACTGTCATCCCCTAAGAAGACATCACCACCATCATATTTATCATACTTACAAAACCATTCCCTGTGGGGAGTGAAGTGAAAGGATGCAACTAAGTCAATCAACCATACCTCATGATCTACATGTGTACTTGAAGAATAAGTTAAGTACACATGTCAATCTTCATCTGAGATGGTTATCACCATTACAAAAGGAGCATCATCAAATATCTTTCCTGTCTGGGGAGATTTAGTTTTACAGTCCTTTTTGAAGTGCCCTTCCTTTCCGCATTTCCAGCACACCTTTACAGGTTTTCCTAGAGATTTAGTTCTCCCTCTAGGTTTACATCTCCCACTCAAGTATTTTTATTTATTTATTATTTTCTATGACCATCCTTGTACACAGGAGGTATTTTCATTATTGCCCTCCATATTTTTCCATCTCATCTCCTCTGACCACAAGGATGACACTATTTCATCAAACTACAAGGTAGTCGCATTGCTACATATTACAGCAACCAGACTATCCCACGAATCTGGTAGAGAAAAAAAACATATGCACTTATCTTCATATGAAATTTTTATATCAACATATGACAACTGGCTTATCACAATATTAAAGGCATTCAGATGCTTTGTGACCAAGGCTCGATCCTATATCCTCAGGTTACAAAGCTTTTTTCGTAGGAACATTTTATTCACTAGAGACTTAGATCTGTACAAAGTCCCTAACTTATCCCACAAGGCCTTCACCGAAGCTTCCCTTGACACATTGAACAATACTAAATCTAAGATACACAACTGTATTGTGTTCTTTACCTTCCAATCCAACTTCACCTAGTCTTCAGCTGACATTGTCGTTGGTTTAGTACCCGAATCTACCACAATCCACACATCTTTATCTACTAGCAGATCCTCCATATTGAGTTTCCACAACCCAAAACTCTCACCATTAAATTTCTCGATCTCTATATTTCCACTACTTGCCAACTTCTTTCACCACAAGAATTGATCCCATAGATCTCCCACTCAACAGGGTCTACCACAAGCCCGAGAAAAACCCCTCAATAGCAAAGGTGTCACATTGAAGCCAAAACAACTCTCATACCAAATGTAGGTTTTAACCCTGTACATAAATTACCTGCATATGAATTTTAAAACCAAAAAATAAACAACAACAAGAGCATAAAACATAAAACAAATTATACACAAAGATGTTCCCCCCGATCTCAAAACTGAGACTGCTAGATTGATTTTTCATTATATTCCTTTCAATGTTGCAATACATATATATACATGTCAAAGCATCCATAAACACCAATTCGTTAACCCTAGATTAGAACATAATTGTAGTTCCCTTGACCTTATCTACAAAATACCATTGGCAAAAGACCATCATGCCTGTGAGAGTGGTGGATGATCATATCACTTAGGTGGAGAAAGGCAAGTAGATGCAAGAAAAGCTACAGAAGAAGATTGAAGAGTTGTAGGGGTAGGTCTAGTTATTAAAAGGAGACAAAGAAGAGATGTTTGCCTTGACGCAACATATCATGGTATGTAGACCTTCTTCTCATTGCTATGCTCTTTTCCTCTAGGAACAATACATGTTCTTCTGCATAGAGAGTACCCATTAACAGATAAGCCATGATATTGACGACTCCATGGATTTCCTAAGAATTTTGAGATCCCACAATCAATTAAAGTAGCATTTGATGGGTGAGCTTTATATGCTTAATTACATCCTAGAGAATGATTATTCATTCAATCCAGTACCGTATGTGGGAGACATTCAGCTGAGAGCATTCACATGCTTCGTGATACATCAGGTCAAGTGGTAAAAGACATTCAAAGCGTTAGAATAAAATCAAGCTAATTGACCACTTGTGATCAGAATGGAACATTGTCAATATCTGGATATTAATAACATACATCAAACGTTTTTGCAACTAGAAGGTGGAAGGGAGGTCAATATGTTGACAACACAGAAGTCATGTGCTCACATGTGTATGAGGAAAATATTTACATTTTACGAGGAAGCCCAAGATGCTTGTAAGAAGCGTTGGATGTTGTCATCATCACTATTTGGTGTGAATACGATACTATGGGGTTTGATGGATAGGGATAAGATTTCAATTCCCCATCATTTGGCTTCATTTTGAGGAAGACACACCAACTTGTGTGGTAGAAGAGGATTGGTGGAAGGATACCCTTCGCTCAGATGGATTTAAACCTCCTGGGATAGATATGGTCGCATGTTATGATCTTGCCCATATCCATTTCATTCATAGTGGATCTAATCCATACCTTCGCAAGAAATGAGTTACAAGAGCGCATGCAGATAAGCCAATTTGTGGGAGATGTTGGTTGGTAGATTTTCATGTCTTTACCTGTTTTTATCCACTTCACCTTACCCATTTCATAGCTTTATGCAAGGTCAATTCATGTCTCAACAATACCGGTATGGTAAAATGCCATGTATTTTTAAATATTGATTAATGAAATGTAGTCTTAAGAGTAATGCTGCTTATGTGACTTGCTAACTAAATATTTCTTGCATAATCGAGATAATGATGACCAACGAGCTACAAATCAGCACACGCGTATTGATGAGCTAGTAGTGTTATCCTATGATAGGGACTGCAACGGTATTTAACCAACGAGAAGCTCATGGATTAATATTATTGCTATATTTTTCTTTATGTTTCTGCCTTAACAATTGTTGTATATTTACGGGAAGACTGAGATGTAAAATCTTTGAGTTTATTAGTACTATTTTTGTAACAATGCAATGTAAACATAGTTACTGATGAAATAAGAACTATTACCTCAAAACGGGTAACTGACCGCAAAA